>JAMRYI010000433.1:0-138722 GCA_029231635.1 Ditylenchus weischeri | reverse complement strand
CCCGTTCGAATTATAGATGCGGATGGTACACAGATTTCAGAAACAGACACCTTACCAAAATAACAACAAAGTGTATTTTTAAAAATTTAGTATTTCAATACCAGCCGGTCTATTACTAAATCTGAGGCCACCCGGCTACGCCTATCTGCATACCACGTGAATACCTGGGCACTTTAAAATCTGAAAAATGTTTCGTCAATCTTAAAATTTTTGGATGAAAATCGAAAAAGTGGGAGTTTACAAAACGCAAAAAACACATTTGCTAAATATTAACTCTATGCTGAGATGCAGGTCTTCAAAGTCAGATGTGAGGAATCAACAGAGTGTGGGGGAATTAATAAAGGCTATACGGTACTCAAGGCAATTCTGGATTTTATATTATACGAATTCTGGATTTTACATTTGCACAGAGAGAGAGCTCTCTTGAGCAAACATCAGATTAGTTGGTTTTTACACATATACAGCTCAAAATTTTTAAATCTTTTTATTTAAAAAATTCTTTAAAAAAATTTACCTGAGTAAAATTTGTTTGTAACGTGTATTTTTAGATAAGATATTCTCAGAACACTTGAAAATTTGTCTTATAGTGTTAGAACCAACCAACTCAAGATATTCGTAAGCTTGTAAATGATCTGCCGTTAATTGAATATATTTTTCCTTTATTGCTTCCAGTCTAAAATTATATGATGATTTTTTTATCAATTATTTAAAACATATCTTAAGCTTAATAGTTTAACTCTTTTTAAAAAAATTTTATGCAAATTTGTCTTTTCAAAGCTATCTACATATTCGTTAACCACAAATTCATCAACCGGTAAATTCATCAACTGGTAAATTCGTAACTGGTGTATTCTCGGCTTATGAAACTTTATTTTCTTTTGATATTTTTATTTTTTATTTCCACTTTTTCTGAAAGCATTATCTCAACGAAGCCGAATCTAAATAAAAATTACATCTGATTAGGGAATCTAGGTATCCCTTCAAGTTAGTTTAACTTCATCACACAAGGCGGAATCTCGATTTTTTTCGTTTTTTCTAAAGATTGTCAGCCGATTGTGAAAAAAACGTGTTTCACACAGATAAAGTGCTAAAACACCAAAACATGTTTTGGGTTCTTTTGGCAGAGTTCTAAAAAAAAGGGCTAAGCTAATACGCTTAACACCGTCTTTGTGGTAGAAATATTTTTAGAAATCGCAACTTGAGCTAGCTTTTTTTGGTCAGTAAACATTTAAAATTTTTTTCTGAAAAGCTGTTTTCTTTTTAAAAAAACTATAATAATGAGAACACATTGGCTTAAGGATTTGCCAGTAGACGAACTTACTGCTAGGCGAACTTAACAGTTGACGAATATGTACGGTTGACGAATTTACGGTTGACGAATATGTAGAGAGCCCTTTTTCAAGGTTTTTCTTAATATAATTCAACCTGGATATAACAGATTTCCTGGAGACAAGTTTAAAATGCATTTTTATCAGAATCTTCTTTATAACAGGGGTATATTAGCAGTACTTTTTTTTTATCACTATTTAGCGAAAAGTCTTTTTATAACAACAAAAAACAAACGGTACTTATGCACTTGGGGGGAAGGGGCTACTTTGTAAATCCTGAAGACAGCGATATTCACACACAAAAAATTGAATCGTTTCATCAGAAGTTCAAGCACAGACACGAAGCTGAATACAAAACCGCTCGCTCAAAGCTTGTCAGTTACATCGAAGAATTTCTGTGGCGCCGTCAGTTCTATGGGGAGAATGTCTTTTATCATTTTTGGCATCAAATAAGCATATACAAAGATTTCAAATGTGAAAAAAATATCTGAATGCGTTTCTCTCTGCGTTTCTCTCCATTTTTGGCACCATTAAAAAAAGGCCGGATAATTATCTGGCAACCCAATATTTCGTGAAAATCGACATCCAACATTTTGCCCTACTTATTTTTGAGTTTTCAGGCTTCTCTAAAAACCAAAAATTTTCCCGGAGTTCGAGCTATCAAACAAGCAAAAGAACACCATAATATTTAAAAATCTATTAATCTAAATGGGCTTTTTTAAAACTCGAAAAATTGGTGGGACAGCCTGTAGAATGTCTTTAACACTAAGGGCACGTTTGCAATGAGTGTCGACCAAAATATTAGCATTAGGGTTATTTGAACGCGAGAATTACTGTCAATTTTTTTCCTACATACTAACTCCACTTTTTTTTTGTTACTGCTAGAGTTGCTCAATTGTCTGGACAGAAAAGATTTGGAAAGTTAGCTGTGAAGTTTACCGGAAAACTTTCCGGTTAGCGGTGAGAAATCGGACAGAAATAACAAAAAAACGCACACACTATTTTATTCAAAAAATCATATGATTTTAATGAAAATCATGAATAAACAAGTCATATTCATTGCCAGTCGGAAGCGCTCCAGTCTTCATTTAGCAATTTACGAATGCTCCAGCTTTCACTGTTGAGGATGGAAAAAAACATAGCTCAGATGATGTTTTTCCAGGTTACAGTATCTCGAGCTGTGGTGGTGGCCTCGCTCTGCGCTGTTGTCCAACTACCTCGCCAGGCCGAGCTAAGTAGTTGACAACAAGTCGAAAAGATTCCAAGAACCAGGGTAAGCCTCAGTCTCTTCATCATTAACTAGTTCATCTTCTGTTTTGTTGCTAGTAATTAATGTCAAGTTTACGTGTACTAATGTGGCTGTGAGTAATCCCCTTGTTCTATGGTTTGTTCTGTTTTGGAGTCTCCACTCCATGAACTGGATAATAATCTTTTGTCTGCTAATACTTGCAAAATTCCTATTTCATTTCACTAAAAATTTTGCATATTTGTTCAAGGTATTACAGTATTGTAAGAAACTATGCATGAGCATTCGGTGTTTCATAGCCGTTTTCTGTAATTTTGGACCATTTGATATGAACTTTTATCACTTCAAATTTTCGAAATTTTCAGTTTTGGTCTCATTTGAAAGAGGAAACAATTTTGAGTAAGTTTAATTTTTACAATTCGTCAATTTCAAATTTGAATCCCGAGATATAGCCAATTCAATCTTTGACCCGTGTCAAATGTCTGAAATACGGTGGTTTTCTTACTTCAGCATGAAGTTTTTGACTTTTATTACAGGACCCTCACACATTATATACCATTCTACGCAAAACTTACTACATGCAAAAACCAATAGCACTATAAGAAAGCCCGCTTAATTCTGCGTTAAAAAGTATAAACTTTTAAAATGAAGTTTTAAACAATTTCTTCCTTGAAATTCCCAAAAGTAAAAGGATACCAAATAGCCGTGTAAATTCAGTGCACACGCTTTTTTGTCTCAAAATGAAACTTTATACTGACCCATGTTTTACTGAATGTTTTTTTTCTCTATCTTGTTAAGAATTCTCCGCTCTGTCAGAATCCACAATAAAAAACTTTGCCGGCGGCTTTGACCTACGAAAAGATATGGTTAAATTTAAAAATTGCTGTTTTGATAACCTTGACCATTGTGTAAAAGCCGATTTTTACACGAAAATTTAAAGACAAGCAGAAAACATTTCTACCATATGAAATCCCGCTCAATTTTACGCTTAATAGTATTAATGGTTTGAATACGAAATAAATAGATAATGATAAATATAGATAAATAAATAATTTTTTTTATTTCGCAGGTTAATTGACTGGTGGGGGTCAAGGTTAAGTGCTCCCTTTTTTTTGTCTATCTTGCTTAAAATTTTTAGCGCCTTCTGAATTTGTAATAAAAAACATTCCGGCGACCTTCAAAGTATGGAAAGATAGGTTTTTAGCTAAAAAATATTGGTTTGGAAATTATGACTTTTGTGTAAATTGTCAATTTTTTTCAAAAAATGTAGCAATATGCAAAAATTGGCATTACCATAAGAAAGCCCGCTCAATTTTGCGTAGAATGGTATATAATGTGTGAGAGTCCTGTGGTAAAAGTCAAAAACTTCATGCTGAAGTAAGAAAACCACCGTATTTCGGAAATTTGACACGGGTCAAAGATTGAATTGGCCATATCTCGGGATTCAAATTTGAAATCGGCGATCTGTGAAAATAAAACTTACTCTGAATTGTTGTATGAGACCAAAACAGAAAATTTTGAAATTTCGAAGTAACAAAAGTTAATCCAAAATTCTTTTTAATGTTTAAAAAATTTTTCTGGGCGTCACCTGTTTAAGCAAGGTACTACCCATATTTTCTTCGAATTCCAGGTGGTTCGGAGTGATCAAGTAGCTTAAGAAGCTGTTTGGTTTTTCGAAATCTTTGCTTTTTATAAAAAGAATTCTACAGTGTTCAGCATGGAATCGAGCTATATTTATATTTTCGTACGTACAGCTTTTTTGTGTTTGTGTGTTTTGTGAAAAAAGTCTATTTGATAAACATAAAGAAATGAGATTAGTAGCTTTATAGTAAAAAGTGAAAAGATGGAAATAAACATAAAAAAAATTTAAAAAAGTCAAAACCCAAACATTTTATTTCTTTATTTATTGAATTCGTATAGCTTAACCTTAATATGGAAAAATATTTATCTGGTGAATTTTTTTCGTCTTTGTCGCCTCTGCTGTTTTTGACTCGTGCTGACTAAAAGATAGACCAGCATAAGTTGTCAGCGCAATTTCAAAAAATTAAAAAATGCAGTGGTCTTTTCCATAACATTTTGACATGGAAGAGGCAAAAGTCACGCAGGAGCCACGCATTAATAGATGAGAGTAAATTGAGTAGAAATGTTTGTTTTTATAGTGAAATCATAACCTTTCTATGTTGTCATATTTACAACAGTGCTTGCCAAATTGAACCAACATTTTTTCGTTGTCATACCTACGCTAAAAAACTTTCGTTAGTTTTGATGTTAAAAAAGTGCTGAAAATCAAAATATTGATATCAATATACTAATACCCATTTTAAAAACCTCATCGGAGAACTTTCGGGGGCCCAGGAGGCTTGGGGGCTTCGCACACACTCACCTACCTTAGACACAAATCACTCGAAAATGATGGGATGCATGAAAAAACATACATACCGTATTTCTTCCAATTGCCGCTTAGTCTCTAATTACCGCACACCCCTAAGTTTAAAGACTTTTATCTCAGAGCAGAGTAAATATTTTGCTAAGCTGTTTGATGCATTTTCTTAACTCCCACGAGCTCTACCGATTTCACTTTTCAGATCTTGGTTAAGCACCCGAAAATCTCTAGATCGAATTTGAAAATTTCCGATTTTCGGGTGATTGAAAAATAAGCGCACATGTGCGGCAATTAGAAGAAATACGGTAACAGAGTTTCTATATGCAGCAGGCCCCAGTGCTCAAAACTATGTTCAACATCTTTTTTTGCCAAAAAGCATTTCTCCCTGTACCAGGCATGGGAATGAAAATTTTGGAAAAAATTTTTGGAAAAATATTTTCCGAAAAAAGTACATTTTAACTACTTTCAAAAAAAACGTCATTTTATCTAGTTTTATCCAATAGGAATCAGGGAGGGGGGCGGTTCCGTATGGTTTGGTGGTTTCTACAATGGAAAAGTACCGAAATTTTCATAGACTGCAAAAAGTTTTCGCATTCCATACATACATAAAAAATTAAGACCATAAGACTACATTTCAATTTCAAACAATTCAAATAACAATAAAAATAGCCGATAACAAAGATTTTCATAATTTTTGTGTCAAATTCAACGTTGCCGAGTCCAGTTAAACTCGAAAAAAAACTCGTAAACTCGAAAATGTTCGAGTTTCTTTCGAGGTTCAAGCGCACGGAAAAAAATGTTTGTTGTGCTTTGTCTTAGGCTGACTTGTTAACACTCGGCTTGTCACGCGTAGTAATTGCCTCTACTGATACAGAATTTAACGCCCAGCCGATGTTGTTTTTAGTTTTCCGTCCGCATCATCAACATCATCGCCAAAAGGGCATTTGAAAATTGCGAGCAAACAGCCGTCTCATGTCAGCAATTTTTTTTGCTTCTTTTGCATGGTTCTCACTTAAATTTCTGGTTAATCCAGGAAAATAATATGTCAAAATGTTGGGCATACACAGGGCTTTGCAACGCGCACAAACATCAATGATACTGTTTTCAAAATTGGGAAGAAATCGCAATTTATCCACCAAAGTCCAGGTTTTGGCGAAAACGTAGATTGGCACTAAAATGGCTCTCACTTTTCAAGAAACGCATATTTTTAAAAAACTTTAACGCTATGTTGTAGCCCACTCACTGAGCTACGAAATGAGTGTGAACATGGACTATAACGTTTAGTACAACTCCCGGAAAAGTGATGGTTTCCACAATTCATCAGTTGCTGAGATCTTTTCAGTGGAAAAAGCTTCATCTATAGGTTGGTATACTCTATTTGTATTTGCTGTTATTATAGTAACAGCATTTAAGATGCCCATTTATGCTTCCTAAAACACCGCTACAATGATTGATGAAAAAGTTCAAGCGCTCCAGGAAACCAGATGGATCATGGAGTGATAAGTTTGTTCATATTCGTGAGGTATGTATATTGATGCTGTTATCTGTATTATTTTTGCCATTTTACAGGTTTTCAACATTTTCAAAAGAAATATTCGGGTAGCCTACAATCCTGGAAAGCATCTGACTGTTGACGAGATCTTGCTGCCGTTTCGAGGCCGGTGCAGCTTCCGAATGTTTATACCTTCCAAGAAAGCAAAGTTTGGAATCAAGGTCTTCTGTCTGGTTGATCCCGCAACTATGTATCTATCAAATGCCGACGTTTACTTGGGCAAGCAAGATGTTCAAACCGAGATCAATCTTGTAGAATCCGTAAGAATTTTAGTTTTATGATACCTTTGCAATGGGACTATTTTACAAGTTGTATTCAATCTTTCCGCAAATCTTTCCGCTTTTTTCAATCAATACTCATTCAAAATATTTATTTGTTCATTGTTTAAGTAAAATGCCGAGCGAAGTCTGGAAGTCGTTCAAGAAATCTGGTGGGAAAACCGTTTGCATTTGCGGAGAAGAGCTTACGCTGCTCAAGAGCGGATCGACAACACATTTCTCGGGTCATCTCAAATCGGCGAGGCATAAAGAAGCGATGGGCAAGAAAAAAGTGGGACCAAGTGCGCCGAAGAAAGTCAAGCTCGAATCAGTCGCCACTCTCTTCAGTCCGAACTTCTTCAAACAGCAGAGCCAGCAACTGACCAGCGACATAACCGACTTCATCGTGGACAACAATCTTCATTTTTCCATTGCCGAGTCTCGTTTACTGCGGCGTTTGATCACACGCAACTATGGACAAGCAATGGTAGTTTCGCTTTTCTGTTTCACTGTGCTTAATTAATTTAACTGGTTACAGCTCCCGTCGCGTCACGATGTAAGTGCTGAGATACCGGTCAAAGCAACCAATTATATTGAAGATCTGCGTTCCTTCGTCCAGGGCCAGCATATTTCTCTTACGTTGGATGAATTCTCGGACAAGGAACACTCACTGCTCTGGTAACTATTTTGGATAATGCTTTTAAAAAAGTATTTCTCTGTCATTTTAGCATCACCGGCTCCTATCTATCTAGTGCATTTGTGTTTTGTTCAAAAGTGCTGGCCTTTGAAACATTTTTTGAGATGCACACTGGCGACAACATTGCTGCCAAAATCAACTTAATCCTAAATGTGCTCGAAGTGGACAAGAACAACGTGTGGGCAGCAATTCGACATGGTGCTCTAAATCTTGCTGGGTCAAAAGGTGGTGGCTGTGTCAAGGCTGGAACTCAAGATGGAACTCTACGCTAGAAATGCTTACATCCGTGATCAAGATCAATCTGCTCCGGTATGCCGAAAAGTTTCCAGGTTGCACCGTTTCCAAGCACATCAAGGACATCTCAGAGAACGATTTTGAAATTCTTCAACCGTTCAAGAATTGTACCAAAATGATCAGTTTTCTTTTTTGCTAACACTTTTGTCAATCTGTGATTTAGGTCTCGTATCAGAATGCTCCGCTCTCATGCTACCCGTTCTTTTTACGGTGAGTTTGCTATAAAAATGAATGAAAGCTTGCAAGTCAGGGATCTACTCAATCAATCGGAGATAGGATACGCAGCGTTTTTGGATCGTCGGCTAAGCTACAAGTTAGAGTTTTTGCTAATAAATTTTCTTTTATTACAATTACATTCCTGTTTAGATTGTCTGTCATGTCAAAGCATAAATGGGAATACATCAAGCAGGAAATGGTCAAGCTTCTGTCGAAAGATGCGCCTCAATCAGCGACTACGTGTCAATACGTTCCAATTGAGTCGAGTGGACTGTAGGAGGAATGCAATGATGATTTCCAGGACGAAATCAACCGATACCTGAGCGAAAAGAAACTATCGCCGCCGAGGCCAGATCTTCCAGTACACGACGAGATGTACAATTGGTGGGTAAGCAATGCTCTGCGCTTTCAAACTTGGCCGTGCTGGCTCGCAAATACTTGTCGATATCTCTCTGGAAAGATGTTTCTCGAAGGCCAGTCTTCTTTTTGCTAACTCTCTGAGGTCTCGTCTAGCCAAACAAAGTTTCAGCTAACCTACTACCGGTAATCATCAAGGCAAATTTGGCGGATTCGATTCTGAAGAAGGCGAGAGAAACGAGTGAAGAGGAACCAATAGAAATTGTTAATATTTTAACGGATGGGAATGTTCGAATGTTGTATGTGGATTTTGTTAAATAAAATTATTTGGTAGAAAAATTATCCTGGATTTATTCATGTTTAAAACAATTCCTTACAAGTTATAACGAATGCGAAACTGCCACGAATTTTTTTGATTCGAAAGCTCTAAAATTTCGAGTTTCGATTCGAGTCGAGCGCTCGAATTTTTCGAGCGAAACTCGAAACGAAAATTTCGAGGGCTCGACAACACTAGTCAAATTATTGATTTAAAGTCAGAAGTTTTTTATTTAGTGCTAATTTACAACTTATTATAGCAATTAAATTGCAGGAATTTACTTTATAGAAAGTATTTTAAAACCCTTTATCGAAAAATATAACAGCAAACATACCTCGAATCGCATAAGTTGTGCCATTGTAGGTAAAATTTCTTGTGCCTCTCTATAAAACCTTAGCATGCAAATCAACGATGTGTCAAAATAGGCAGTGCGATTGAGATGCTTTCCAATGGCATATAAAGATGCGAATCTCCACATCTAACAAAAAAACACTTTCTTTACAATTTCGATTTATATGAAAGTTTAAATGAAACTTGGACTTTTAAAAAATTCATTTTTATAGTTGAGTGCCGATATAACGATGGCCCCTCAAATTTCACCCCGCAGCTGAACCCAAAAATTTTTTACTTCAATTTTCCATATGTTTTCGGTCTGAAAGTTTGATTTTTCGAATTTTGTTTTTGAAAATGACCACATTTTTTGTCATCTATATCTGCGGTTCCTGATATAATGGCACCACAGTTAACCCTCCGATCTTAATGTCGAAAATAAAGTCATGAACTTTTCAAATCTTTCCGTGTGCATCTTACAAAGGAACATCAAGAAACTCTATATATTATTTGAAAAAAGAATTGAAAAACGTAGTTTTTATAGATCAGAAAGACAACCCTAGACACTTTGTAGGAACTGGATCACCGCGCACCAAAATAAACCTGGTGCTTCCGGCGTCTCTCGCATTCTCTTTATGCTTGATCAATTCTTGATGCTGCCTGATTGCTGCTGTTTTGCCCATTGATCCCAGGTTGATTTTTTTTGTTGACGTAGAATGCAGTGAGAAAGATTGTCATTCTTTTGTTTGCAGATCCCTTCAAACTCACTGGCGAAGTCGCCCTTTTTTAACGTTCTTCCCTTTTGTATGAGACATCTTGAGATAAGATTAGCACTGAAAATTTCACAATTTGAACAAACAAAAGAAAACAAAAATGAAAAGCAATGAAATATAAATAAAAATGATCAGAAAACAAAACGCAACTGTTTTATTTGAGTGCAAAAAAATCAAGAGAGTGGAATAAAAAAACAGCTTTTATTTACGAGATTACAACGATAATAATCAAGTCATAAACGAGAGCACTTTGGTCTACACAACGAACATAGTAGTGTCAAGATCACAATAGATTTGAATGAGCATATAACAGCATTTGAAATATAGGAGAAAACAGCGCCGAAACCGAAAATTTTGAAAATCTTAACTGATTTCTTATAATTTTCGTGCCATTTCAAAAATAAAGTACTGTAGTCAGGGTTGCCATATCGTTTTTTGAGAAAAGGGGCATTCGATCATGAAAAGGAGGCCTTTATAATTATAATTATAAATATTCCGAAAAGGGGCATCTTATGATTTTCCCTTGTTCGCTCGAAAAAGTCTTGGATATTGAAACCCATGCGTTTGGCCATGCTTAAAAGTCCTTGCGTTAAATAGCGCAGTATGCGAAAATCATACAGAATAACATTTTGAGGCAGAAAAAGAGGGTGCAAAGAGTGAGATACAGTGAAAAAAAATCATGCATCGTTACAACAAAATTTCAAGGATATATTGTTTTATGCCCTTTTTCCTATAAAAAAGGGAAATTATTCAAAAAGGTGGCATTTGCCCCTTAAAAGGGGCATTATGGCCACCCTGACTGTAGCCCAAATAAAGTACAATCTATATATAGTATCTGGACTCGCGTCGGTCACACTTTTTTTTTTCGCTTATTTTGGCCATTTTACCCCAACTTTTGCAAGTTTATATCAGATATCTTTCCGAAACCCTAAAACTCAACATCTTAGCTCTCTTTTAAGCACAAGACCGTAAAAGTGAAGTGATTTAAAACAAAGTTTTTGACTCCTTCCAAATTGGAGATGGTGGATTTTAGCCTGGATTTAGGTGGTGCTAACCAGGTGGTGGTGC
Source organism: Ditylenchus weischeri (assembly GCA_029231635.1). Taxonomy (NCBI): domain Eukaryota; kingdom Metazoa; phylum Nematoda; class Chromadorea; order Rhabditida; family Anguinidae; genus Ditylenchus; species Ditylenchus weischeri. The sequence goes on along the minus strand of JAMRYI010000433.1, from coordinate 127,905 downwards.
TCAGGTGGTGGTGCCCAAGTGGTATCCAGGTGGTGGTACTCAGATGGCTCAGCTTAGAAAGATACATCAAGGTTGCTATGAACCCTAAAGAAGTCAATATAGTTGTTTGGAAAGAGATTCTGTTATATCCTGAATTTATGGATAAATAGCTTTTTTCCAAAAAGGAGTGCAGGCTTACTCCTGTCAACGAAAACGGACGAAACAGGGTGAAACTTAGCGAGTTTTGTTCTGACGAGTCCCGCCTCATTAAACAACTCGAGAGAATACGGGGTAGTAACAAAGTGATCTTATGTCTGATTTTAAGAGACTCAATTTAGCCTTACACTGATGCCTATCTGCACTACGTACCAAATTACCAGACGGCCAGTTAAAATTCGACTTGCAATAGAAAACTCGGCAATTACGTGTAAAAAAAGAAAGATTCAGAAATAAAAATAATAAAAAATGTGAAAACACGTATTTAATTTTTTTTTCGCCCGTGCTGCCTGTTTGCTAGTCTTTAAACAAAGTACAATTTATTTCTGAAGATTCGAGGTCCCAAATAAAGTACTAATCTTTGAATGAAGTACATATGAGAATTCTGATTTACGCTCAACTTTTAAACGAATTGTTATTTTACAGAATAAAGCCGTCCGAAAAAAAAAGGATCTAAGTCAAATAAGCTTTTTCAATGATATGTAGGGTGTTATATAAGCGTTTTCGATATCGGTCGGTCATATACTCTTGTTAGTATCTCCTTTTTTTCAATTTTCAAAAAAAAATACTTTACTAAAAAACAGTTGACTTACAATGTTTCCAAGACCTCCACATGTCACAGGTGTTACTGTTATAAATTTTTCCTCAAACTTTTGTTTTGATTCATCTAAAGAACAGTTTGACGCTAGTAGCAAATAATAATCATTCCCCCACCCTCTCAAAAAAAAACTTGCTACTAGGATCTTTTTGCTAATGAGGTCTAAAGTTTCAGTTTAGTGTTTACAAGCTAAACTCTTGTTCAGGTTAGTTTTTTAATACACTTGATTGATAAAAGAATAATTTAAAGGTTTACAAGTTTTTATTAATTACAATAAATTTTGTTAAAGTAGCCCTCAAACTACTAAGTGGGTCTTCTCGACCCATGTAATTTTTTTTTCTACTTTTAAATTTTTTCTACTTTTTCAATTTTTGGGGAGGAGAAAAATGGGCCATTTCAAATTGGGCCAAATTAAAATTGGGCCAATGCAAATTGGGCCACATTTTTGAGCAATTTATTCAGGAAAACAGATCCTGCAGCTGACTTTTAAATATGCCAATGGAGTCGGATTACCTCGTATTGAATTTTTCGTATCCATCGCTGCTCATTTGGAAAAGTATCAAAAAAAAATTGTTAAAAATCTGTTTGCTTGTTACCTTTGTACGAGTGCATAATTAGTTCTGGGGAAGGCGTGCATTGACTTTTTTCAACCTATGTCTGAAAAGAGGGCGTTCATTAGAGAGATACGGAAATAGTGACTAGTGTTGACCAGAAAAAAAACCCTAACAAAAAATTCATCCCTCTGTATTGAAAGCGAATTGCATTTTCTCAAATGAGTACAGTCTACAATTTTGTATAATGCCTTCGCGATATAACGCCACCAAAAGTCGGTCACAAGAGAAGGCTTTATATAGAATGTAGTATAAGGAATGAAGTAAAAAAGCATCAAAATGTGAAATTTGAAAAAGCACTCAAGTTTAGGAAAAAGGTGAAAGTCTGGTGAAAAAACATTGCCTTTGTACCCGTGTTGCTTGACTCAGAAATGTGGCCCAGTATGCATTGGCCCAATTTGAGAATGGCCCAATTTGAGGTTTTCTATGAAATCAAGGTTTTATTCAAACAAATAAACATTAAATTCAAACAATTGGTTTAAATTGGTTATTAAATTGGTTTAAATTGGTTATTTCGTTCTGCTTCATGTTCTTCAAGCGTTCCTTGGCCAAGTAGTCATACAACTTATCGCACATTCGGAGCATCGCCGGATCGACATCCTGAGACTCCATGTATTTCTGAAAAAATCTTGAAGGAGTTAAGCGCATCCCGGGCAGTGACTGGCTACTCTTCTTCTACGATTTTCACATCCATTTTATCGGCATTGGCTTCTTCCATCTCCGGCACTTCTAATTCAGAGTTGGCTACTGCGATTTCCTCCAACGTCAGCGGTTGATTTGTCACCAGGTCATTGTCGGCGCCTATAAAGTCCATCAGATCACCTTCGGTTTCTTCGCTAGCCAGTAGCTTCTCGAACATTTCATTCAGCTCATTGATGTCTTCTTCCGGCTCTTCTGGCAGTTCTTCAACACCCTAAACCAATAAAAATGACTTTTTTATAAAATGTTGTTTACCTTTTCATTTATCACAAACCCGGCCTTTCTAAAGAACCTCGATTTCCGGCTTTACAGCTTCCCAGGCTCTTCGCAGAAAATGCAGCGCTTGAAGTAGATTGACTTTGTATTCTTGCTTGTTTTTCAAGGCTGAGAGTCGTTCACGAAGTAAAAACCGACGATAGTGAACTTTGAGGTTTTCAATGATTCCTTGATCCATTAACTAAAAGCGCATGAGAGGATAATTCAACAATCAAAGCATACCTGAGAAGTAGCTTTGGGGGAGGAAAAGAATCTGGAGGATCTGGAGGAAATATGGCAAAGGATACCTGAAGGTTACGATACAGACAATAATGAGTCAACAGAGCTTCTTGAATTTGCTACTCACTATACCTGCAAAGACCACTCACTTCAAAACGCTTTGAAAAAAACTTTTTAAATAGCCTGACAGCAAAGCTAAACAAGTGAGGCAGAGCGTTTTCAAAAAGATCACAAAATTTCTAAGATCCCATGTAGCGACATCAAGAATATTGACAGCATCTAAATATAGTTTGAAACTAGAGGCCAACTCGTTGATCATTCTGTGCCATTGTTTATGAGCGGTTGCTACATGTCAGCAATCATTTTAACGCTACTGCTGGAGAATTGGGATGGTGAATTCTTTTTCTATTTCACAATAAGAAAACATTTTCAGGTGCATTATATTGCAGGTGACTTGGAGTCTTGAGTGCATGTCTTGCAGTAAAGTTTCCACGGAATGATTCGAAGCTAGCATGTCCTTGTTAACCTAAACAAGGACATTCAGAAGGATTACACATTCAGAAGACGTTTTAACAAAATATTTGATACCTTTCGAAGTTCTGTCTTGAATTTACGGCGCTGCTTATAAGTCATCAACTTTGAGCATATTCTCAAGTCCTCCAAAGGCAAGAGTTTGGTTGTTGTTGTGGGCACCTTTTTTGGCCCACTGCCTTGTTGCCCAAACTATCCATTGAGATCTCAAGTTTTTTCTTCTTCTGCCATCGAACTGCTACAGCGGCACTTTTGGTTTCTGACAATCGTTTCTTCTTCTCAGCTACAACTTCGTTTTCTTTTTCTATGCGCATTCGCTTGGCTAAAAGGAAAAATTTGTTGCATTGATTTTTAAATAAATGTTAAAAAAATATACCTGTTTTAGCATTGTTTCCATCCAGGCTCAGGCGCTTGCGGGCTTCAACCTTGCCTTTTCTCAGTTGCCGGCACTGCTTTCCACCCTTCTTTTGCTTGCTGTCTTGGGCGGGGGCTGTTTGATCACTTTCCTTTGCCTCAATTTCCTCATTATACGTATTTCGTCGGGTTCTCATGTCTAAAACAAAATATACAAATTTATTGGTAAAATCCTACTAGTTCGAAAATGGCCAAAACTAGCTCAAATCGAAAAAATTTTTCGTACAGCATGTAGACGTCATCCTTGTCTATCAACCTGCGGGAGGATTTTTCGATATGCGGGAAAATAAGGATATTATACCTCTTTGAAGCCAAGAACTGCTTTTTTCACTTGTAAAATGGACGTTTTTGGCGATTTTCAACTAACTTTTGTATTAACTCTTCCAAATTTGTATTTTTTGTAAAAATTTTTAGACCGTTGTGTAGGAAATCGCCGGCTCTATCTCATAGCCGGTGCACATTTTTCGGTTAGTTAGATGAAAAAAAAAAGTTATTACGATGCTTAGACGACCAATATTTTGGAAACTTTCAACTGCGATCTTCAAACGATTTGTAATATAAAAATAACCTATACCTCATTCGAGAGGTAGTGAAACGGGCAACCTTTTGTGCTATAGATTGTTAATTGATTTGTTTGTTAATTGAAAGAGCAGAGAATCGAAAGGCATAGATGTAATTTCGCAAATATTTTGAAAAATTCTTTTAGCGCGAAAACTTTTCAAACTTTTTCTAATACAAAGAAATTCAAAATTTGAGCCCACGTGCGAACTTTTTCACACATTTGAAAAATTGTTTGTTTGAATTTGAAAAACCTTTTCACTGTACTTTAAAAGACTATCTGGTGTAGTTTTTCTTGTCATATCAAATAGTATATATGTCCAATCGCTAAAAAAAACGCTTACGCAAAAAGTTTTACATTGAAAGAAAGTTGTAAGCCTGATTTAAAAATTTCAACTGAATTTTATCTATAAAAATTTTTTTTTGGAAACTACTGAGAAATGACTGACATACTGAAAGATAGCGCAGAATCTCAGCTTTCTTATTCACTATTTCAAAGTTTAAAGTAGTGACAAAATTTTGGAGTTTTTTAACATTTAAAAAATAATTCATTTTTTCGCGTTATTTTTGAAAATTGACCAAGTCTTATTTACAAAAGCACTTTTCCGGGAATTTTTTTTCAACTATCTTGTTAAATTGGTCAATACGCCGTTTTTATGTTGAACAATATTTATAGAGAAATTCAAGAGCTGAAAAATAAGTTAGTTTTCATGACAAAACATCATAAGAGTCACTTAGAAATTACATGAGATAAACGCAGCAGCTTTTCTAGTATTGAAGTTTAAAAGACACTTTTCTTGCTTGTTTTATGAGACTTTTCTAGCAAAACTTTGTCTACGATATGCCGAAATCTTTGGCGTCATTTTAAATTTTTGTGCAAGGACTCTGAGCACATCAAGCAGAATTACGAAAATTTAAGTCATAGCAATGCAATCCCAAAACCCCTCTAAAAACTAGTAATTTTTACATAAATATTTGTGTGATTGCAACCAAAAATTTAAAACATTTTATGTGGCCCACATAGGTCAAAACTATCACTTTATCAGACAAAACGGGTTTATACTAGTTTTTTTTGACAGTAATTATCTCTTTTAAACAGCTGTTTTTAGCGCCAACGTTACATTTCGCAAATCCTCTTCACCTTACATTTCTACGAATGTGCCTTTTGGATCAATTCTCTTATAAATATACAAGGTGGGCCTATTATTTGTCCCCCTTGACTATAGTCATAAATTTAAAAAAAATCAGATTTCTACCATATTTTTCAAACGTAATCAGAAACATTATTAAGGAGGTAGGAACGATTTCTGACAAAAAGTTTTTACAAATTTTTGTTGGTCGTCCAAAAAAATCATTTTAATGAAAATAGTTATTTGACGAAAAAATCAAATGGGGGAGTAAGACGTATTTTCAATTTTTTTTGCGTTTCTTATAAATAAAATATGTCTATAATATATAGCTTCGTCAAAAAAAGTTGCAGGGAGTAAGATCCGTGGAGTAGGGAGGCCATATGATTGAATTAGGAATTTATCAAATGGCATGGTCGAGCGAATTGAAGTCACTAAAATACTGTAATCTAGTAGATTCTCATCTAAGATTTGTGAGACTTATTAAAAAAACAAATTTTGAAATTCAAAAAATTTTCTTTACTTCGGATGGGAGGGGTGGTAATTAATAAAGAAAATTCAGTAACCCTTTTATTGGAATAATGACTTCTTGGACAACCAACAACGATTTAAAAAAAATACAGAAATAATTCCTATGTTCTAGGTAACGTTTTAAAAAAAATCCAGACAATTCGATTTAAAAAAAGACCATAGTTAAGGTAGACAAAATATTGGCCCACCTTGCATATTAAAGGGCGTGGTCACCTGTTACAGATTTTGTTCCCGCCAATTCAAAAAAATTTTCCGAATCATTGAACTTATGTACAGATTTTTCAACTTGGTTTCTAATAAAACTACCTAAAACTAAATTCTCAACCTTCTTTTCTAGAAACTAAGCTGAAAAATCTGTACATAAGTTCAATGATTCGTGAAAAATTTTGAATTGGCGGTGACAAATTTCGAAACAGGTGACCATACACCCTTAAAGCTAACATACCATCATTTTGAATTTGAAAAAGTGAATAAAATAGTAATGACAATAAAGTAATGAAACAAAAAACAATAGTTATAAGGAATTGAATAACACATTTTCGACGAAGAGATATTGAACATAATAGCATATCTAGTATGTCCCTAACTGAAAACGTAAAGACTTTACAAATCTTTTGTTCTTTTCTAGTGCAACGTATTATTAAGAGATTTTATATAACAAAACTTAGATTAGCTTAAGTTTTAAAACACTGGGCTAAAACACTTAGCTAGGCCTGCCATACATAAAAAGGAGTCATCCAAAATCTAGTATAAAAGATCAATATAAAAGACCATCCTTTCACAGATGAATCATCAAAAGATACGAAAAAGAAAATATAGGATGGCCCGAGTATGTTTTACTATTTGAACAGCAATCTACATATATTGTTTTGATAGAATTCTCTGTAATCAATTTATGTCTGTCACACTTTTTAACCCACTTTCCATTTACAAATCTTTTTTTTCTCAACGTTTCCAAGGGTGAACTGGGGCGTAGAGTTTGGAAAACTCATCAGAATTGACATGTGATGCTTAAAATTTCGAGTTTTACCTCAACACTTGGCAAAACCAGGCATGCTCAAGAGTAGGGTTGCCGACTCGACCGGTCGAAACTTTCGACTTTTGCCTTGATTGTACAAAGAGAACTCATATTTTGTTATGTTATGTTTATAAATCGCTTATAGCAACTTCTATTATCTTTTTCGGCTATTATTTCTGACTATTACTGTTTCGACTCGACCGGCCAAAAGCTTCGACTTTCGACCCGACCGGTAGAAAATTTCGACTTTTGACCTTCGACTCGACCCGACCGGTCGAAAATTTCGACTTTCGACCTTCGACTCGACCCGACCGGTCGAAACTTTCGACTTTCGACCTTCGACTCGACTCGACCGGTCGAAACTTTCGACCTTCGACCTCGACTCGACCTGTCGAGTCGAAACTTTCGACCGGTCGACAACCCTACTCAAGAGGGTATTAAGTTTGAGATCCCAAAAAATCCTCAAAAATATTTTAGGCGCCAAATGGCGCCTTTTCGGCTTGTTTTAAATATCGTAAGCTTGACATTTTTACAGGGTGTCCCAAATTCATCGCCGGTTTCCTTTTCACCAATTTCTTCAATTTTTCATTTCTTCAGTTCTCAAAGAGACTTTTTTTTTCGATAGAGGAATAAAAAATAATTAAGATAGTATTTTTTCGTCAGTTTTTCATTGAAACTTGATTTGTAGTCTTTGGTCAAACTTTTAAACTAAAAAAGGGGAAATTTTTCTTGTCACCAGTTTCCATAAAACCAATCAAGAATTACGCGAAATTCAAGCCTTCGAAGTTTGTATTGAGTTTATTTCTCAAGTTTATATTCCCGCCGTGAACAGAATAATGATTTTTATATCTAAAATCATGATTATGCGAAAAACTTACTTTTTTCATTTAGATCACTTTCACTTATTAAAAGTTCGAACTTTGACAACATCTTTGTATTATGCTGTTCGAAAGCTAGAAAACCCGCTTTACAGAACTCTACAGTGCTGAGATATGCCTTCTTAGAATAAATCAATTGAATCAAAATGCTTGCCAGCTTCTCAAAACTTAAAATAGTGATCTTTTTCTCATAATCATGTTTTCACTGGGTGCTTCAAAAGTGCCCCACCTTTTTTAAAGCAGTTACAGTCGACGCTCGATATAACATAAATCTCAGTATAACGAATCCAATAGATTTTAACAGAACCTCAAACCTCGATACAACATAATTTCTCTATAACATAATTTTATGCCGCTCCCTTGAGTTATGTTATATCGAGCGTCGACTGTAGTTAAGCATAAAATCTATGTGAAATTTCTATTTTGAATATATAATTTTGTAGTTGCGAACTTCTTCTTCAAAACAAACAACAAAACTTTCGAAGTTGGAAAAAAAATTATTTAAAAAAAGAGACACCGAAAAAAAAATCTTGCAGGTCATTTTTTTTTAATTCTTTTTATTTTTAACTCACAACTTATTTAAACTCACAAATAGGGTTTTCAGGTGAAATCCCGTGAAATTTGAAAATTCTGAATTTAAAATTTTTAGTCCTACATAAAATTCTGAGCTAGTGTTGTACGGCCAGTTAGAGATGGTCTATATCGGTGGTATGGTATATTATAACGATGGTAGACTGTATTAGTTATTTTATTGTTCACTTTCTTCAGTGCAAAAAGTATTGTTTTTAGAAACACTTTAATACCAAATAATTATTTTCGAAACAAATCATGCCAAGACACTTTTTGTCCAGTTCTACGTGTGCCGAAAAATTCTACAGTGTTCAGCGTGGAATCGTGCTATATTTATATTTTCGTACGTACAGCTTTTTTGTGTTTGTGTGTTTTGTGAAAAAAGTCTATTTGATAAACATAAAGAAATGAGATTAGTAGCTTTATAGTAAAAAGTGAAAAGATGGAAAAAACATAAAAAAAGTTTTAATAAGTCAAAATCCAAACATTTTATTTCGCTTATTTATTGAATTCATATAGCTTAACCTTAATATGGAAAAATATCTATCGAGTGAACTTTTTTTGCCTTTGTCGATCTGCTGTTTTTTTGACTATTGCTGACTAGAAGGTAGGCCACCGTAAGTTATCAGCGCAATTTTAAAAGTGTTTGTTTATTAGTTAAATCATAACTTTTCTATGTTGTCATATTTACAATGCAGGATAACCTGCAGGTACCTGCTGGTTATCCTGCTGTATAGCCTGCATATCCTGTACAACAGTGCTTGCCAAATTGAACTAACTTTTTTTCGTTGTCATACCTGCGCTAAAACACCTTTCTTAGTTTGTTAGTTTTTAAGCTACTAATACTGACGAGCATGTCCCTTCTTTAAAGATGTTTTTGTGCTTTTTGAGAAGTTGAGAAACTTTATTAGTTTAATTTTTATCTTAATTTTTTTCTATTATTTTTTTTTCAAACAACTGAAATTTCGGTCGTCATATTTTTTAATAACAAATTTTTTCGTTAGGGCTGCAGCCGGGTTCTGTTTTTCTAGTTTTCTGTGTTTTTTTTTAATAAAAAACAGAAAAATCATAAGCATGAGCTTGAGTCGAAAATTGGAGAACAATATTTTTTGTAAAATTACAGAAAGTGCTTTTAAATAAAATCATGATTTGTGAACTTGCAAAAAATGTTTTTCGTGCGTCAATAGATGCTGATCTTCATGGTTGTTGAAGGTCAATAACTTTGTAAATATCAAATCGGCCTTTCACATTTTAAATAAAAACAAGAACTTGCCTGTCACTTTGTTAAAACTTTTTTTGTAACATTTTAGATGCTATCATTTATTAATGCTACTGCCTCACAAAAAACACAACCTACGACATTGAAAACTTACAAGAGAAAAGATTTAGATATTTTTTATATTTTTTTAGATATATTTTTTAAAAATAAAGTTTAGAAAATTGGATATAATCACGAAAAGTTAAGGTCAATAAGTTACCAGTCAGTAATGCACGTTTAACACATTCTGTTTTTTGCTTCAGGGCATGTAATACCTCATTCGAAAGCTTTTTATTGCTGTATATAACAGATTGTTTATTTTTGTAAAAGACCTCATCAGTTTTAACATTATTATTGTAAGTGTTATTTGAAACATCCTTAACTGCACCTCTGCAACTCAGAACAACTACATTTTTATTAGATTGAATTTGAATGAGATCAAGGAATGCTATTAATATATCATCAATCGTCATCGAGTATAGGATATTAATTAACTGTTATTGGACTAATATACCCGTTTAACACATAAGAATCATGGGAATCTAGGATCTTTCTTTCAGGCTTTAATAATTCGATGTTCAAGTTGTGTGCCTGAAGGCGTTTGATTTCGCGCAGTGGTCACTTGATTGCGTTTCGGCAGAAGATTCGGCACAGAGGCCAATAGTTTGCCTGAAGGCGATTGATTTGGCACAGAGGCCAGTATATATCACAATAGCAAACAGCTGGCAAAATTGATGAGGTTTTTGGAAAAAATGTATTGTTATGATTTAATTTAAGAGCACTTTCTGTAATTTTCCAAAAGATATTGTTCTTCAATTTTTGACCCAAAAAGATTAATATGGGCAACCAGACAAAGCAACATCAAAACTATTTTGTCCCGCGACAATGCAACAAAAATTTTGCATTGTCGTATGCTTTGCATCGTGCGACAAAATCATAAAAAAAAATTTTTTCGTGCGACAAAATAACAAAAAGAAGTTTTTTTTTTCGCGAGACAATGTAACAAATTTTGCTCTTTGTCGCACGACATTGCAAAATTGACCACTAAATTCTAAATTTTTTTTGACACAAAAATAATTTGATTTTTTGCATTGTTGCACGACCTTAGATTGAATTTATTTTGTCGCAAAATATTTTGTCGAGCGACAAATGTTTTGTTAAAAATATTTTGTCGGGCGACAAAATAGTTTTCATGTTGCTTTGTCCGGTTGCCGTTAGTATGATGCACAAAACATTTTTATTTTATACTTCCTCATTAATGATACAAGCATAGGGGTTTCATACACCATTGATCGATTTCAAACGACTGGGAGCAACGAAGATCGGGCAAGAAATGGCGGGCCCGCTACTGAAACAGCCACTACTGAAGACAACATCCAGCTTATAGCTGAACGAACCAAAAAAAATTGGTTGGAATGCACAATTGTGAACAGCTCGAAATAGGGGTTTTGACCACTTTTTCGTGCTTCTCGACCCCTAAAACCCCTAGAAAACGTGTTTCCAGGTGGGGGACGGCAATTTTTTGGAAAAAAATTTTGACCATTTTCGGCCAAAACCATGATACCCTATTTTGCTGTTTTACCTGTTATACCATGTTTTTCAACACACGGCTTGGCAAAAAGAGCCTCTAGATGCATTTTTGATCGAGAGTCTTGCTCGGAATTATGTCTAAGGTAAGTGAGTGCGCACCCTTGGGGGAAGTAGGGGCTTGGTTGCTTGGGGTTGAGATGCGCTCACAGTGTGCGATATTTATATATTTTTCTCATTTTTACATGAACGACGTGATTGACGTTTTAAGGGTTATAAAAGAATAAAAATTAGCAAATAAGTTCAAAAATTTTAGCAGGCAACTTTCATTAAAAAGAAGTTAAAAATGCATTAAAAAAAGAGCAATCACCAAAATGTCATAAAACATCACACCGTATAACCTCTATTAATATCCCACCCTCTAATTATGTCCCCCTATAATAATGTATAACCCCCTAAAGAGGGGTCGAAAAATAATATTCCCCCGTCTAATAACGACCCCACACAATTTTCGCAGCGGTAGCAGCGATACAAAGGCGGTAGCTGTTATCTTTGCTTAGGCTTAGGCTTTGAAGTGACTACATTAACTCTAGTGCTCTCATTTCAACAACAAACTAAAATTTTACTTCAAACAACTTCAACAACTTCCTTCCAAACTAAGAGCATCTTCTTCATCATCAGAAATTTTGCTCCAAACTTTTTATTCTAAAATACACCCGGTTTCTTCGTCATTTTGTCCGTCACGACCCAATTCTTTAGCTCTGATCTTACGAAGAACTTCTAGACCCCTTGCTCCGATTGGTTCTTTCGGCTTGAAGCATGCTATCTCGCAATTTTCTGATCCATCTATGAAAGTGATAAGCGCACAAACTAAAAGATATCAAGGCAGATTTAAAGTTAAGGCATAAAAGTGTACCTTTAAGGGATTTGACAATGACTTCTTTAAAGAGTTCCTGCCAAGCACGATCAACCCAGTCCAAGATGACCCCCAGAGCAGGAGCCTTAGGATTTCCTGCAGTCGTAAATTCTTGTCGATCACCATTGCTCATCCAGATATTATAATAGTAGCGAATCTTTTCCTTAAACTTGTTCCAGCTGACGTCCGGAGCTTGTAAAGCATAGTACAAACATAGAGTCGATAGCCAGCTGTACGTCAAAAAGTGGGTAGAGTAAACGTTGCCCGGCACCATCCAGCCTCATTCGCTTTGATCCACCGGCGTTGTTCCTAAATACGAAAATTTACAGCCTTCTAAATACAGTTGTCTGATTTCCTTTTCTTGTTTTTTCCAATTCTCTCACTGAGGTCTTGACATTAGTTAAAAAAAATTTTGCTCAGAACTTTTTATTCTAAAATTTTTAGCCTATTCTTAATATTTTTCTATTGTAGTCCTTACCCTATGCGACGTTATTAAATATCCTTATTACATGCGTTTCACTTTTGCTTTGTACTGTAAAGTCTATTCTGCATTAATATTACTTGTTTTAATTTTGCATTACCTCAAATCAATAAATCGTCATTCTGAAACGTTTATTTTATTGTCTGGAAGGGTATTTATTTTAAATATTTAAATTTTTTGAAACAAATTTATTTATTTTTTGCTGAGCCTTTTATGTAAATCGTAACAATAATATACCGTATTTTTTCAAAAAAAAAAATCTTTTTCTAATCTTAATACCTCAAGGACGGTTTGAGACAAATGTATATTCTGGTGCAGAATTTACTTCTTAACAACTCTGCAAAAAAAATCCTTATTGACGGTTCGTGGAGTTATACAAGGATGGGAAGTTATTAGAGTCTAGTTTTCCATTTCTAGTTGATCCTCTTCAGGAGCGGATGCATCCTCACCAGCCACGGGATTGTAGAACTTAGCCATATGGTACTGCACACGAAGAAGAAGAGGCAGGCGCTGTCTGAGGGGAACATCGGCACTGCAGTAGTCTTAAACGAGCTTTAGCCTTAAGAGAAGCAAATGAAAACTGGGAATGAAAGATAAACTTACCATCAATAGACCATCTGCGATTCTCCATTAGAAAGTCTAGCCCACGGTCGGAAGCGAATATAAGGATAAACGGCTCGTCCTCCTCCCGTTCACGTGAATCCCACAGCAAAAAACGCCCGCCACAAGAGAGTGAGTTTGTGTCAGCAACAACGAACCAAGAGCTGAGACGGCTCGACCACGACATTCGATCTTCCTATCTTAACACTCCCGAAATTGTCGAAGACCATCGCTGCTAAGTTTTTGCTTGCACATCAGAAAACCATTGCAGAGCGGCATAGCATTACCTTTCTTTGTTCTGATTTCCATCGAGATTTTGGAAACAAGAAGATGAAGCAAGTAAAAGAAAAAGTTACAAAAAACCAGAGAACATGAGAAATAAAGAAATCAACTTCGAGAAACGATGTCGATTTTTTTCAATTCAAAATACAAAGGCAGGGGAAATAATCTGGCTTATGCAATTTTATATTCTGGGGGGATATCTGCGAGGGGATATATGCTGGGGATATATGCTGGGGATATATGCTGGGGCGATATATGCTGGGTGGATATATGCTGGGGGATATATGCGGGGGGATATTTATCGAATACCTCAGAAGGATGGCTGTGCTCTTTCCTGAAGCGTCACTCGTTCGTTTTGCGCTCGGTGACTAGGCTAAAGTTGTGGCTAAGATCATTTTTCATCTGGAAAAGAGAAGAAATAAATAGCAATTTGCTCAAATGTTAACCATGGGTAAGACTGTGGTGTGGTTTAACTGCCCACACAATCGGTGTATAAACTGAGGGTGCCAAAGTTGTGAGATTTCAAAGAGCGCAATCTGCAAGAAGAAAAAAGAGAAAGAACAAAATTTGGAAGATTTTTATAAAAATGATATATTTGTATTTGTTGATAAGTTTATTTAAATTTTGATGTATAAAAATGTTGACCACAAGAAATTCAATAAAGGAAATAATTGGAGGATAAGGAGTTATTAAAGGGTAGGGAGTTAATAGAGTAAATACGGTAAGTTGATCAAAAATCCAGTGTCAGTTACGACTTTTTTAACTTTTTGATCATTAAATTACACTTGGTAAATTTTTCACCATTTTGAAGTTTAATAAAAACGTTTTCATGTAGCCAATTTTCGACTAAATTTTATACAAATGACAAACTATATTAAAACTCTTAGTTCAAGCTACATTTTAATGTCGAATTCTAAATTTAACAAGGCTTCCATACGGAGGAAATCTTGCAACCGGTCATTCGTCTCTTTTTGTCATTTTTGTTGTGTGACATTAGTAATTTTTCCAAAAAAAAAATTCCGGTTGACTTTTTAATAAAAAAATTGTTGTTGATGCAGTGCATTCATTTTTTGTCGACTCCAAGGGTTGATTAAGCTCAGAACTCAAGGAATAGCACTGTAAAATAACCGTAAAAATCAAATGTGCAATTAGCTGCAAAAGTAATTTATTTTCATCAATCTTGTACTAAGCCATTTAACAAAAATTATCAACCCGATCACTCATTGGTCAGCATAGACGCATCACTTTGATAACCGTTTTCTTCATCTTGTTCAGCATCCACGTCTGCTGCAACAGTACGCAAGCGCTCTATTATCGCCAAGTCACAGTTATATTTCTTTCCGAATCATTGTTTAAAAATAGAAGCGCAGTCATTAATAGTAGCGCACCCAAGCGTGGTTGAAAATAGATTTATATAAAATAAATACGGTATTTGGTTTTTTGTGTTTTTTGAATAGTGGTGTAATTAGAACGTTTATTTTTTTCAGAAACATTTCCACTGCAATTTGACTTTTGCGTTATGGCATGCATTTCTTCAAGTTCATGCAAACTAATCATCAATAGAATTCTGATAGAATGTAGTTTTAAAAAATATTTTAAGTAATTCATAAGCTACAAGGAAATAAGCGGTACTTATCCGCAAGCGTTATTCTTTGCGTTATTCTTTTCTCATTGTTCTTGGCGCCAATCGCGGGTCAATCATTTAAAAAAATCGGATCTCTTCCGAAAACCAAGTAGAACGGAGATTCTCCTGTAGTCGTATTGACAGATGTATTGTATTGTAGCAGTAGGAAACTGTGGCTAAAAACTTGTCAAATTCTTGATCTCTGTCCATGTATTTCGCCAACATTGCCTGATACGTTCTGAATGTCCGTTCAACAATTGCATTGCCTTGTTGCCAATACGGAATGCTAAACGTTTAATCAACGGAGAGCATATTACAGAACTCAGTAAAGAATTCACCAGTGAAATATGCATATTTAAAATATGCATATTTATATTTAAAGTAGACTTTGTTTACAATTGTTCTCGCTAGCGTTTGAGCTTTTGCATCAGGGATCGTAAATTGCTTTTCTCGTCTTTTTACAGCAAAACTATTACTTAAAAATGGTTTTCAGGCACTCATAAAGAAGTGAATTTTTCTCACTACTTTTTTCTTTTCTTTTCATGCCAGGCTAGGCTTGTATAGTTAAGCGGAATACACTCGACCCGTGTCCAGCTCCGAGCCTGAGAGGGTCATTTTTCGGTTATATACCCTGAATATAAAACATCTCCACTTCCGTTTGAATCTACACCATAGATTCACTCTCTCAAAAATTGACTCTTAAGATTTCAAATTAAAAATTGATCCAAAGAAAAAAATTCAATTTTTATATTAGAATATCCCGCATACAAACCTCTATCCCAAAATTTCTGATCTAAATAATTAAACTTTTATTAAAATATTTTTTAAATTGACTCGTCAATGTACAAAGGGTCATTTTTCGGTTATATATCCTGTTTTTAAACTCTGGTAAGGGTAGACCAGCGCATAATAGCGTATGCTTAAACATGTTTTCCAAATGACATAATAGTAATGAAAACATGTTTGAGCCCGTCTTAACCTACGCTCGTCTATCCTTGCCTAAGCTTAGAAACACTAAAATAGGGCTGGGAAGGCCAATTAGGGTTGTCAGTTTTGCCGACAAAATTTTTATTGTCGAATTTGCGCCGAACTCACCCGTGAATTCACCTGGATTCGCCGGAATCGGGCAAAATCAGAAAATCACCCAAATCAACCACTTTTAATCTTTTATTCGTTATTATTTCCGATATGGCAATCTTGACGATTATAACAAAATCTGAATATAAAACATCTCCACTTCCGTTTGAATCTACACCATAGATTCACTCTCTCAAAAATTGACTCTTAAGATTTCAAATTAAAAATTGATCCAAAGAAAAAATTCAATTTTTATATTAGAAACTGCATAGACATGTTTCTTTTCTTGTATTAAAAAGGCATACCTGTGCGTGGTCTTTTTTGCTGCTTGCAATGCATTTCTCAGTGATTTCGTCAAATCCATCTTGAAACCTTGCATATCGGTATGTGCTATTGTTCTTGGCGCCAATCGCGGGTCAATCATTTAAAAAATCGGATCTCTTCCGAAAACCAAGTAGAACGGAGATTCTCCTGTAGTCGTATTGACAGATGTATTGTATTGTAGCAGTAGGAAACTGCGGCTAAAAACTTGTCAAATTCTTGATCTCTGTCCATGTATTTCGCCAACATTGCCTGATACGTTCTGAATGTCCGTTCAACAATTGCATTGCCTTGTTGCCAATACGGAATGCTAAACGTTTAATCAACGGAGAGCATATTACAGAACTCAGTAAAGAATTCACCAGTGAAATATGCATATTTAAAATATGCATATTTATATTTAAAGTAGACTTTGTTTACAATTGTTCTCGCTAGCGTTTGAGCTTTTGCATCAGGGATCGTAAATTGCTTTTCTCGTCTTTTTACAGCAAAACTATTACTTAAAAATGGTTTTCAGGCACTCATAAAGAAGTGAATTTTTCTCACTACTTTTTTCTTTTCTTTTCATGCCAGGCTAGGCTTGTATAGTTAAGCGGAATACACTCGACCCGTGTCCAGCTCCGAGCCTGAGACGTATGCTATGTGAGAACTTAACCATGAAATTCAGCTCATGATCTTCAAATAATCTTATAAAACATAAAAATTTCAGAATTAAAAATTTTGATATTGGAAATTTATTTAAAAGTTCACTCTTTTTGGGTGTTGTAAAACCACTTTAAGAAAAATTTTGATCAAGTTTGTTTTACCAGTCCAAGGTGAATGTTTATTTAAAAGTTACTCATCGTTTTTTTAAACTGAATCTGGACCGTAATGAACATATATATGCATTCATGATCACAAGCCGGAATTTCACATTTTATCTCTTTTTTCACAATTTTTCATGCTGTTGTATTTTTTTAACATACCCTGTGGCAAAAGAAGAGAAAAAATGTATTTCTGAGAAAGAATTCTGCTCGGATTTGTTAGGTTAGTCGGCTAACCTATACCCTCTTCACTCAATTAACCTTGACCCCCTTCATTCAATTCAGCTTGCGGGACCAAGGCAATTTTTTAAGACTTTTAAATACCAATAATTACTTTGCGTAAAACTGATTAAAAAGACTGAAAAACAACTTATTTTACACATTTTGTGCAAAAAGTTATTGGTATCGACAAATGTAAAAAAATTTGTTGCCTTGGTCCCCCAAGCTGAACTGAGTGAAGGGGGTCAAGGTTAATTGAGTGAAGGGGGTCAAGGTTAAGTGCTCCGGTTTATCTATGCAATCATCGCTAACTTTTTATACCTGAATTTTGCAGTTTTGCTTGCACACACACTTTTAAAAAATCACTTCAAAGTGACCATGAATGGATAGACACAGTAACACAGTTGTTTAGTTAGCATTATGGGATTGATTTTTATAAAAATATATCGTCGTGATTTTTCTGTATTAATAAACTACAAAGAAATTAAAAATTAAATGAAAGCTGTATTTTATTTTTTAACAAAAAATTTTAAAGTCATTTAAAGATATTGCCAACAAATATTTTTTGTCTTCGCCTTCATTAAAAACCATTGATTTTGATTTTTCTAAAAAGGCTTATTATTTTCGCTTATTTTACTACACACATACATTCCACTCTAAACACGTGTAATATCATTTTGAAATGTCGACAAGCATTTTCATCGCTTTACAGAACGATTTTTTTTAATCTGAGTTGAGACATGACTTTTTAAAAAGATAAATTTCTTTAAAAAATAACCGAATTCTAAGTTTTTCAAATTTTCAGCTTTCGGCCACTTTCTAAAGAAATCGATCTTTCTAAATCAACACTCAGATTTCCAAAAATAATTCTGTGAATAAGTCTTTGGTAGCTTACAGACTGCGCTACAATATAGTGCTGAGATTCTGTTGTAACGCTTTATACTCAATTGAACATTTGATCACTTGATATCAAGTTTGATATGCCATTGAAAAAATGGTTTTAAAATAAAATAAAACGGCCAATAATGTAAAGAATGTGAGGTGATACGATCATTTTAAAATTGGTTGCAATAATTGCAATACTTTTTATACGACCTAATATTATTTTAGCATATTTATTAGTCTTATATTTATTATT
The DNA here is from genome assembly GCA_029231635.1 of Ditylenchus weischeri. Lineage (NCBI taxonomy): Eukaryota > Metazoa > Nematoda > Chromadorea > Rhabditida > Anguinidae > Ditylenchus > Ditylenchus weischeri. The sequence goes on along the minus strand of JAMRYI010000433.1, from coordinate 109,434 downwards.
TTCTAATCTATTTTTAGAAGATAAAATACTTTTTGTAATGTACATGCCAATACTCTGAACTTGTAACATCTTGCAATTTTTCAGGATTTTAATGTCCGAGCAATACTACCGTTTGAATAGATTTGTTATAATGCTTGTCAATGTTTGGTTTTCCAAAACTTTTGAATGTTCTTCGACAATACGAAAAAAGAAACCAATACTATTCAAAACGTAAAAAATATAAGCTTAACTTTTTTTACATTTGTTTTTTAGAGCAATTTACATTTTAATAATTTTAAATTTTATTTGCGTTATTCTTTTCTCATATCCTCAAAATGGCAGTATAGCAAAGAAAACAAATATTTATGAAAATGCTTGTGATGAAAATGTTGGTTTAATTTAAAAAGTTTTATTATAAAGCAGTTGCTGTATTCTCTTTAATAAAACGACATTTTCTAATAGAACGGTAAGGATCGAGGTCAAAATTAGAGGGCTGTTTTTGATCTGTAATTTAGCAGCAGGAATTGTAATTATTATTTATAACTGGCTTTTCCGGGCCGGCCTGTCCGGTGGGGGATTTCTAAAATTACGGCCCGGGCAGGGCCGGTGTTAAATCTCGGCTGGTCTGTTCACATGCTTGGTCCAGCCTCCGTAATTTTTGAAATGATCTGGAGGCAATACTTTGTTATATATCTTCAAGGTGCTCTACACGAATCTGCAAAAAAATCTCACAACGAACTATTTAAAAAAGACACTACTTGATTTTCCCTGGTCAGAAGACACTGAGCTCACTAAAAATGGGGTGCAAAATAGAGCAAAATTATAATCAGAGACTGTATCTTGTTCAAACCGGCTTTTAAGTGTTGAAAAAACGTTATAACAAAAATTTGGTACCAAATAAATTCCTAGAATCTTCCAACCGATACAAAATTATAAACTGAAAAAGTTATCTTGGAAACAAATAGTTTGATTTTACATACCCTGTAGCTCATAAAATACAGGTTTATTGAAAAATTTAATAAAATTGTAATAAATAATTGCTTGGTTGTAAAAATAAAAATAAAAAATTAGTAACCGTAAAAAAAATAAATTGCCGAAGTTCATTATAGCAATTATTCATTTCATTATAGCATCCTCCTGAAAAAGGGTTTTAACTGCTTTTTTGTATGTTTCAGGGCCGGAAACGTGTAGAAAACATGTTTTTAGGTTGGGGCCGGCACTTTTTGAAACAAAAAATTTCGACTGAATTTTGACTTTTTGCTTTGGGGGACCAAGGTAAAAGGTACTGGAGGGGAACTGGATTTTCTGTTTTTACATTTTTCCTTGTTTTTCTGAATAGAGCTTGACAAAAAGTGCCTCTAAATGCATTTTTGATCAAGAGTCTTGCTCGGAATTATGTCTAAGGTATGTGAGTGCGCGCATCTCAACCTTCGGGGTGCGCAGGTGGCTCGGTTGCTTGGGGTTGAGATGCGCACACCCACATACCTTAGACACAAATCACTCGAAAGTGACTCTGCCGTTTTTTATGCGGTAGGCCCTAGTTATCAAAACTCTGTTCAAATTCTCTTTTTTCAATATTGCTTCATTACGACTATAACAGAAAGAAAAAAGGTGCTGGTAAGGAAACCTTAATTCACAGCAGAGGTGTATCAATATCACAGGGTGTATCAAAATTACGCGGCCACCTAAAAAAAATTTGACTAGGTAGGCTTTTGCCCGGTCGATATCCGAATCCTTCTCGGAAATCTCCAACAAACTATGATTTAATCAGAAATTCAAGAGTGACACTATGTTTATTCATTCTTTTCGGACAACAAATCGGATCGGACAACGGACAGGATCATACAAATTTTAATTACTGACTTGCTGGAATACCCAATTTCTTCCTGGAACATTCTCTTCTGCCCACGGTTTAACGCATTCTTGGAGGCTTCTTTTTTTAATAGGACGCATCTAAATTTGAAAATTAGTAGAGAATAATGACAAAGCAGGAATACAGTGAGAAGACAACAGTTAAAAAAAATGACATACAGAAAAAATTAGGGCATGTTTTTACCCAGAATATTTCTTTGAAAAACACGTATTTTTTTCAAAAAAAAATAATGGCCGCGTAATTCTGAGACACCCTGTAGATGCAGACAACATAAATGAACTATTCGATCATATCATCTTCTAAATCTTCATCAGGTATTTCTGTTTCGTCTAAACAAACAAAAAGGTTTAAAATAATCAAATGCACCAAAGTAAAAATTCTTGCCTTGGTTCTTCACGGCAAAAAGTCAAAATTATGTAAAAAAAACATTTTTTTTCAAAAAGTGCCATCCCTCACCTAAAAACATGTTTTCTACACGTTACAGGCCCTAAAACACACAAAAAAGTAGTTAAAACCACTTTTTGAGAGGAGTTGCTAGAATGAACTTTAGCCAAATTAACTACCGCAAACATTTTTTTAAGATGTCATATAACATATCATATATGCAAAATGAAACCAACTTCATTGCAATAGGAAAACATTTTCCTTGCCAAAATCTGAAATATTTAAAGAAATTCAAGCTATCCGACCAGTTCCGGATTCGCAGTGTTAGTAAGGTAAAATATTTGTTTTAAAAATACCAAAGATCAAACACAATACTAGTAAAAAACACGATAAGTACAAATTGCGAGCTAGATGGCTATAACTAGAAGGCGCCGCTTTGCCTATGGCGCATCACCCGGCTACCAGCTGTTAACCGATAAGATACAGAGAAGATACAGAAAACATAAATTTGTTCTGTATCTATTCTGTAACTTCTCTGCATCTTTCTGTGTATTCTCGCCAAGGGCGATTTGATTTTAGTCAGACAGAAAATATACGCAGAAGTTACAGAAAAGATACATCTATGAGATGCATCTTTAAGTTCTAAGTATTCTTCTTGGCACCACCTGTGGTCCTGCTGCCTATATTTGCACTAAAAACTCTTTTTGTGCACAAATTGTTTTTTTCAAATATAATTTTAAAAGATATAAGAAATGCTGAGGCCGGATGTGCTACTGTGCTAGATGTGTGCTGTGGTTTTGCCGAAAAGCCACTTTTTGGACCCACTTTTGACCAATTTTTTTTTGATAAGCAAACCCGTGATTTTGACGCCGAATTCTTGCTCAGCAAAGTCGATTTACTTAATCACCAACAACAAACTACAGTCAAATCTCGATTCAACGGACTACCTTTGGACAGTCCTTGGGGCGTCGTTAAATCGAAGAGGCCGTTAAATCGAGTTATTTGTTCCAAAAGTGTCCAAAGGGGCCGTTAAATAGAGGTTTGACTATAAACAGGTCAAAACTCAACGAAGATATTAAAGAAAAGCCAGTTTGTCTTAAACAAGAATGATAACAGAGCTCAGCAACCAATAATGATCATGATTTTTGACTTCTTTTGCAATTTTATCTTTTATTGTAGATATAGTTATGACAAATCAGTCAAAACTTCCTTTGGTCCCTCTTGATGGGCTTATCATGTAGATTTAATGGTGGTTTATGCCATAATCTACACTTAATAACTTGAACCATGACTACTAAGTGGGCTCGTTTCTTAGCGTTCGGCTGACTTCGACACAAAAGTGCTAGTTCATGTATAAATTGCAAAAAACCACAAAACTGCGCTTTTTAAGCGATTTTAGCTCAAAGTGCTGATTTTAGACAATTTTGACTTGAAAGTCTGCCTAAAATAGTCAAAATAAACAAATTCTTTATGCAAAGATTATAATTAAGACGAGGGGCCGTTAAATCGAGGGTTGTTTTCTCAGATGGGATAAAATTCTGCATCAGAACGTGCTGGTATTACAGTTTCTATTTCCGGTGTTTTTTTAATTTATTGAAAAAAAGTTTTTAGGTTGGTAAATTTCCTGAAGACGTTGTTTTTCTGTTTGCATCAGATGTTAAATTTTATCCATCTTTGAGAGCTGCTATTGCTTCTACACAAATTACTTTCAGTTATTCTTACAAAAAAATCATTGTATATGATTTAGGAGGGCTTGCAAAAAATCCTAAAATTGTATGTTTCATATTTTTATTAGAAATAAAAAAATTTTGTTTTTTTTAAAGAAAATTTTTAGCTTGCTTAATAAAATCCCACTAATAAAAAAATTTGGACATCTAAATAACTTTAAAACTCGAATTTAAGAAAAATTGGCTCTAGCCCTTTGCCTTAACAATTGTTTAATAAGTAAAGTGTTTCGTTAAAGTCAGATTTTGTCAAAAACTGTGGTTTGCCTTGGTCCCCCAAGGCAAAAAGTGAAATTTTGGTCAAAATTTTTTTCTCGAAAGTTGTCTTCCGCCACTTAAAACATGTTTTCTACATGTTTCAGGTGCTAAAACACGCGAAAAAGTGCCGAAAACGGTTTTTTAGAGGACTACATATTCTGTACTCTTGCCGATATTAAGGGATATATAGAGAGGGGAAGGAAAAAGGGGCAACTTTATGCCTAAGCATTGAAAAAAGTAAATATTGGTGTACTTTGGCTGTCATACCAGGTTTTTCAACTTCGGCTATGGCAATTACGAGAAGAGTTTTTATACGCATTTTATGATCGAGAGTTCTTTTTGGAATCATGTCTAAGGTAAGTGCCCACATACCATTGACACAAATCACTCGGAAGTGACTTTGAATGCATGAAAAAGCATAGATACCAGAGTTTCTATATGCAGTAGGCTCCAATATTCGTAACTATTTTCAACATCTTCTTGTCAGTGAGCTCTCTGCAATAAGTGGCCCCTTTTATTCGCTTCCTCTCCCAATACAGCTCTTATTCCCTTAAAAAAATTTAAAAGGTGCTAATTTAAATTATGAAGTTTTGACTAAAAAACAATGATGTCCATTGAATCTGTAAATCACAGGAGCTTTTGATACAGTAATTAAAATTTTTCGGACAGGTAATTGAGTAGTGAAAATCGACAAAATATGGTAAATTTTTTTGAAGAAGAAAGAAGAAATCGAGGTAACAAATTTTCTTAATAACTGGTCTGCTAATCGATTGATAAAATCCATTCAAAGCGTTTTAAAATAAAATCTATTTTCACCAACAAATTATTAACACATTCTATGTTTCACAAAAACCTGACTTCGACAAAACAATTTATGCATGAAACAATTTTTAACTTGGAGACAAGTCTAAAAATTTCCTAAGCAAGCCTTTTTATTCATTTTTCATTTTAATTATTTTAAATATCAGATGTCTGAATTAAAAGGTGTTTGCAAACTAGAACTGCGCATCTTTGATAAGGAGCAAATTCCACCTAGTGTTCGAAATCTTACAAGCTACGCTTGGAAATTATTTTTAATAGCTGTAAGTTTTTTTTTCGATATTTTTACTTATTTATTAATCATCACAGAATCTTGCTTATTGTTAAAAAAAGAAATCAGATAAAACGAGATACAGTGTCAGGCGCATTAAGCTCGGAATCATAATAGTCGTTCTCGAACTAGAGAAATTCGTCGCAGACGTAGTCATTTTCCTCGTCTTTCTCAACATCACTTTTTCAGTGACTTCTTGTTCCTTGTTTGCTTGGCGCGCTACTTGCAGTTCAAAGAAACCTTCTAGAATCGGCCTATGTGGCTCGAAGCAGTAGACTTGATCATGTTTAGATCATGTAAAAAAGAATTTTTATTTAGCGTTGTAAACAAAAGACAAACCTTTGAAAGACTTTGCATTAGCCTCGACAGATATAGAATCACATCCATCGATGATTCATGGCAGTTAGACGTCTATAGAAGGAGCTTTCGAATTGCCGCCGCTTGTGAATTCCTTTTGCGCTTCGTTGCTCATCCACCGCTCTTGCGGATGTGAGCTTTGAATGACCCATCCCAAGATACTTCGAGTGCCTAAGCCATTTAAAAGTAAAATCACGTCAAAAAGTAGAGAGCTAACCTGACCCTTATTCGGTACACCCACCTGGAACCACCCCATTGTGAATATTCGAATTCGAGAGTTTCTTCCTCATTTCAACCTCCTTATTGGTTCTCCTGTTAATGAGGTGGAACCGGAACGAGTTCCAGGCGAGCAGTGGCTTTAAGCTAAACAGAGTACGGCCGAAGATTCCGTCTAGCTAGTCAAGAGTCAAATTATCTTTTATCCAAACTGTGCCCAACAACAAGCTTGTTAAGCTCTCACTGCCTTCCCTGTTGCAGTCAGCTATTGCCCTTGTTGGGAGACCTTCGACATCAACCACACGGAGCCAAACAAAGGAATTCAGAGAGGACCAGGGAGAGATGCCAGTATGGCCGAATGAGCGGCCATCACATCAGAAAGACCGGCTTAAAGTGGACTTCCCTGGGCGGTTTATGGGCCTCCTAACTGCCACCCAGACCCGGACCCAATCAAAACGCCGTGATCTGACAAATCTGGAAATCCGCCAGGAGACTGGCATAACCCCATTGCAGTCGGAGACGGCAGCCAATGTGATTGGATGACCGGGGAATGCCAGATGCCCGAATGAGATGGCAAAAACCCAGCCCCGATTACCTCTGCGCCTTCGTCTCCCAAAGAGGCGTCCAGGAGGGCAGCGTCACCGGAGAAATCTGGCAAGGTAGCAACAGCCAACTGCCCCTCTCCTTCACCGATTCCCACCAATGAAAGTCAGCTACGGGCAGTCCTTGTGGATCTCAGAGCAAGGGTATTCCCTTAACTCCATCTGCTACAAGCTGTTCCGGGAGACCCAACCTCACCTACGGGGGAAGCGAGAAGGCAGCCTGGCGGAAAGCGAGCAGCTCGCCAGCCAACTCACTGCCCCCCAATCTGCCACCACCACACAGCTTCGAAGAGCCCTGAAAGAGCTTTGCAAAGAGGTGAATCAGCCACCCAATTCGCCCAGAGGTACCTGAATGACTCCCACATCCAAGCCAAATGGGCCCAAATTCATGTTGCTTCTGTATCTTTCTTGCCGTTTTAGCCTCTCTCTTTCTCTTTTTTAGACTTTCCCAATTAAAATTGTTTTTCGCCGATCAATGATCGGATTTCTGCAGATTTCTGCAAATCTCTTTCGCCGGAAGCAGACTAGCTGCATCCACATTCTTGTCATATCTCTATTTTTTATCTCGGATGGCCGATTGACCTTGGCCACCCTCTCCCTTCTTTTTTATGTCCCCCCTTTTATGTCTCTCCTGTCTCTTCTGTAAAAAGGTGGGATCAGCGGAGAGCTGATCAATGTTTTCTTCTCTCGGCTGGTATATAAACCACCCCCCTCCCCTTCCCATCTCATTTTGTGCCTAGTGCTTCTTCAATCAACCCCTTCCTTCTGACCACCCAATTTGGAAATTGCCTTATCAAAAATTTTAGTTACATTAATAAAATTAGTCGGAGTTTGCTTAGACACCCTATTGGCTGCATTCTTTCTAGTCCTTCAAAGGACCTTCCTTCCCTCGGCCAATTGGTCCTGTTGTACTCCTCTGGACAGAATCAGCCAATCGCCCACCCCCTTCTATATTCCTTGTGATAATTTACTTGGTTTCCACAACGAAGCCGGAAATTGTGACGAGCCAAGAACTTTAAAAGCCATCCTCGACTTCCCTAAAAATATTTGCCATTATCAATCTCAGGGACGGCAAGCCTGGAATCCTTCATTTTCCTTATCGGCGTTGAGCATTTGAATGGCCTCATGCTGCAGAATCGTATGAGAGATGCAAAGGTTCTTGGACTGGCGCTATCTTATCCAAATGGCTAGTTGAAAGTCGAGATCCTTGAATATTATGAATTGTTGAATCTCTTCTTGAACTTTTCAGCAAGCGATAAATGCTTGTCAACAAATAGTTAATCAATGATGGTGAAATAGAAAGCATACTTGATAACGTGCAGCTGTTGCTCCCATTCTTTCCATTGACAAACTGTGCTTCGGCTGACTTTGTACCACTTTCTGGCAGCATGAACCGAGACATTTTTTGCATTTTTGATGTGTTTCAGCTTGGACTCTGTTGTGTAGGACTTGAGCTTTCTTGGAGCCTTGACGTCTTCGTTGTCGCTTTCCGAGTTGCTTTCGATAAGATCAATAAGATCAAAGATCCATTTTGCTGAAAAAGCAAAAATAAACAACAGCAAAAAATTTCACACGAAACTGGGAGATTTTTGAAAAAAAGAATTGTGTACAAAAAACAAATTTTCTTTTGGTTTTAAGACACTTACATAATTCTGCATTTTCTGCAAAATTCTTGCATTTTAACTAGGCGGCTGTAAGGCTCCGATCAAGCTAGAAAAAATTAATGTGAACGTTTATAGGAGTCTTTCACTGAACATGAGCTTTTCATTTACTTTGACACATCTGTATACTTTTTTGAAAGTGATTATGATGACTATTTCAATTTGATGGAGAGCGGAGAATTATCTGATATACAGTTTACTAAAAACACAAATCATGGAATTAGATTTGCGACACACTCGAATAAGTCTTACAAATTGATTAAAACAGACATTCTGTAATCGACTGTGCACTCTTTAAATGCTTCAGAATTTATTTACCGTATTTCTTCTAATAAACGGGCAGTCACTAATAATCGAACAATCTCCTATTAAGCAGCCCTAGCAGGTGATTGGAAAATGAACTGGCAACGTACCAATTTTGTTGAAATTAATTCGCATTGATGCATTCGCATTTGAGCAGCCCGAATTTGGACCCCAATTTTAAAATCCCGTATTTTCCAATTCAGATTTATTGTTGGTTTTATTTTGCTTTTGTTTTGTCATTCTGGGTACGTGAGCCGCAACTTCAATTTTTTTACAAGAGAGGAGGAGGTTTAAATTTGTCTAATTTCAGTGGTTAAGGGTGTTGCAATTACTCATATAGCTGTGACGGAAATTGCGGTTATGGGCACGAATATGTAAGTTGTAATTACTAGGTAGCACAATGTGGGTAGCACCTAAGCACCATCATCTGGGTACCACCACCTAGATACTAATTAAGTGCCACTCCCTAATCACTTTTAGTTGAGCACCGATAGCTAGTCGTTTCCTTGGTGCTAACATCTGAATACTACTTTCCTCTGTACAATACCTCTGTACTACCATCTGCACACCCTACGGGGTGCACCCAGCCTCAAACTTCCTATAAAAACTATTTTAGTCGAGGATAAATGATGTTTGCCACGACCGGAATTCAAAAAACTGGTAAGAACCTTTAAACATGATAAATTAGGTGATAGATTATTGATAAACAAATTTTTAATCAAAAAAATAAGCGGGCAGTCTCCAATGAACGGCACCCTAGGAGGTGATTGGAAAATAAACGGGCATGTTCGTTTATTAGAAGAAATACGATAACTTATATACTTTTTTATTAACGCGGGAATGCCTAATTGTCCTAGGAGTGCATACTGATGCGGAATTTCATGCTGAACACGATGGTTGAAAAATATACAGGGTCTATTTAGTTTGCTTATAAATTTTTGATTTTGCTCTATTTCAACAAGATATTTTTTGGAAATAGGAGGCGATGACAATTCGTTTCACACCAAACATGTCACTTTTTAATAAAAATTTTGTGTTTTACCGACCCATTAAAAATTTGCATAATTTTCTGCCGTGATGTCAAAAGATCTCTTTATTTAACATTCATTTAAAGAACGATCGATAGTGGCGACAACATGTAACAATAAATTATTCGACGTCTCCGTACTCCTGCTCCACATTCCTGCCTTGAACTTCAGAGACGGTTTTCATTCGGATTCACGATCGGCCATCTCCCACGGCAGTTCATGGAAAGCAAGCCGAATTATTTTCTTGAACACAACGAGGCTGTTTGGCTTATACGAAAGCCGTCTTTGAAGATGCATAGAAGTTCAAGCCAGAAGTGTGGAGCAGGAGTATGAAGACGTTGAATAATATGTTGTTACATGTTGTTGCAAGTATCGATCGTTGTCTAAATAAATGTTAAATAAAGGGATTTTTCGACATTTCGGCTAAAAATTGTACAAATTTTCAATAGGTCGGTAAAATTTCTATCAAAAAGTGATATTTTTGGTGTCAAAGAAATTCTCATCGCCTTCTCTTTCGATAAAAAAGGATCTCGCTGAAATAGCGCAAGTTCAAAAAGTTGAAAACAAACCAAATAGTCTTGAAAATCTGGACCACCCCGTAAAAAATCAATATTCAAAAGTCAGCTTTCTGACTGGTTTCTGAACCATCCAAGCAGAGATTGCGTGATATCAGAACATTTGATATAATATTCAATATCATATGATATGATATTGACATTAATATGATATGATACCCCTTCGGTATCATATCAGTATCATATTAGGTGGGAATTTCGAATCCGATATCATATCAGTGTCATATCAGAGGGAAAATCTCGAGGTCGGTGTCATATCAGTTTGATATGATATTAAGTCAATATCATATTAGTATCATATCAGACAAAAATTAAACTTTGCCAAAATTTTTTAGATAATTTCAAATTGAAATCGCCGCCCTTTTTACTTATGATATCATGTCATAATCACTTGATATCAAAATTTTGGCATGATAGCACGTGATATCAAGTGATATCATATCAGGCCGGTATCATATCAAACCGGTATCACATCAGCATCATATCAGAGGGAGATTTCTTGCCTAATATCATATCAGGCATCATATCAGATGGAAAATTCGGGACTAATATCATATCAGATTGACATCATATCAAGTCGGTATCATATCAGTAACATATCAGATGGAAATTTTTTGGTCGATATCAATATCATATCAGATTGGGAAAAATCGATATCACGCAATCTCTGCATCCAAGTGCGGATTTCTGCTAATGCTAACTTCAAAGGGGCGGATTTTTCTAATGTTACAATCAATCGTTTCAACTCATAATGTTTATAGCCAATTTGCTTAAAAACACTAAGTAAATCAATTTAGGTTTGTTGAACTATCTGCCTCTTCACCCATTTTTTAAGAGTGACATCGAAATGCAGGAAGCAAACATGATTATTTTTCATAGAAGTGAATATACTAGGCAAATATTGAAATGGTATAGTGTATAGTGGTTACTATAAAAAAAAACACATTAAAGACCGACTGTTTCTTCTCTATATTCTAGTAAATTTATGAACTAGAATTTAGAAACGCTTTTAGAAGAGCAAAACAGTAATTGTTGTACAATGCATATTTTAGAGCGTAAATTTCTTCACCAGGGTATACAGAAACGACAATTGATGTTGTAGGTATTAAAAGCAAATGTTTGTGTTAAACTGTAAGAAAAAACTTGCTTCCCTAATACCACCAATATTTGATCATTCTGAAAATTATAATTAGCAGAACCACCTGAAAAGTCACCTTTTAAAAAGTTAGAAATTTACTTTTTAAGTTTTGAAAACGACATTGGTCATTTTTTAAATTTGTACCTTTTCTGGTTTTTTCGGCCTTCAGGTCATTTTGTTATATTTTATTCTGAGAAGCAAGATATGTTAGTACTGTAAGGGATGCAGATATCAGAGAAATAAGAAACACGCCCAGGGAGATCCGATAGCTCAAAGGGTTAGAGCGCCGACTTTCAAGAAGGATATCGTGGGATCGCATTTTTCTTGGGCCTGTAGAAAAGCCGTACGTCGCTTACCGTACAGTCCCTAAGGTAATTCGCCAACCGCGAAAGTGGCTTTAATATAAATTGAAATTAAAATAAATTAAAAATCTGTAAAAGCACAAAACATGTTTCTAATTACTATAATATTTTTTATATAGCGAACAGTAGTGAAATTTGTCAAGTACTTTTTGTTGTATATGTTTTAACCCTCAAAGAACCACACTTGTTGATAACAATCGAATTTAGCAAATTATTTCTTAGCAAAGTATAGAAACTCTGGTATGCATGCTTTTTTCATGCATCCAGAGTCACTTTCGAGTGATTTGTATCTAAGGTATGTGGATTTGCGCATCTCAACTCTAAGCCCCCAAGCCCCTGGGCCCCACAAGGGTGCGCAGGGGCTTGAGAGTTCACTCACTTATCTAAACATGACTCCCAGAAGTACTCTTGATTATAAACTGCATATAGAGTCTATTTTTGCCACGGCACGAATTGGAAAACATGGTAAAGCAGCCAAAAAAGTGGCTTCTGTATTATTCTTTTCCCCTCCCAATAGAGACCTTGATCCATTTGAAAATTACTTTTCTGGTCTTTTTATGGTAAAATTATTACTTAAAAATGAACATTTCCCCTATCTGCTTTACTGAAAAGCCCACTCAAGGTCAGTTGCTTTGAATAAAACACCATGCCTTTCAGGCGTTAAGTCCTAGCGGTCATTTTAGTGACATGTGTCTATCTAAATTGCTTAATTGCCCCACACACCACTTTATAACCGTAATTGACCAGAAAAAGTCCAGTACCATTCAAGCCAAAGAGAAAAAGGGTGATAAAATGAAGGTGAAATTTGGTGGTCAATTGCCTAACGCCTTCAAATGTATTTATCAAGCAAGTAGCAAAGCGTTTTTACCTTCGTCGCCGGCTTAAGTCTTGGTCAGCATCTACAAGGTCAAAATGACCCTGGGTGGTCAGGACGCATGTGCTACAAGTGTGTCAAGGAAAACTTTTTGTTTACAAATAAAAAGCAATAAAAAATATGCCATAAGAATCATTAAAAGTTCTATAATGGAGAACTAAAATATCTTTGTGTAAAGTTTCACCAATTTAAAAAATATAAGAACGTTAATTTTGACAGGGTTAAAATTAAACTGGATGAGTACTTGAGGGTTAATTAGCGAAGCAAGAGAAGACAAGGAAAATAATTTCAGTGAAAATATTGTGATGAATATATTTTTATAAACTGATCATTTGGATGAAGTTTTTGCTTTGTGGATAAAAAAGGGAGCTACAACAGCAGAACCAACCAAAGACTGAAAAATAAGAATAATCAAAAGGTAATCCTTTAGTCGAAAATGGTCCACACCCTAAGTATGTCTTTTACCTGAAATTTCTCCATAAAGCCAATTCACTGTAGAATAATCATCTGGAGACAGTCGAGGGTGCTTGGAGGATACGAGTTGAGATGCGCACACACACATACCTCAACCACAAACAATTAGAATGTGACTTTGCATGCACAAAAAAGCATATGCGGTATATGCGGTAGACACCAATATTCAAAACTATGTTCAAATTTCTTTTTTTTAGGGTATTAAGGTATCCTTTTTGCTTGGTTTTCCTTGTTCCCCCAAAGCAAAAAGTCGAATTTTGGTCATAAAAATTTTTTGAGAATGGTCGTCCGCGCCCTATCACATTTTCTACACCATTACAGTGGTGAAACATTGAAAAAACAATATTTAAAAGCGATTTGAGCCAGTGCGTAATTTTATAGTTGAGCCCCTATCTGATAGAGCAACTCTTCAGAATTATTGCGAAATTTCTTGAACATAAATGAGTTGAAATTTTTACAAAATTTTTACAAAAGAAATGTTGACGTTGCAGTGTAAAGAAGTCCACCATTTTGCAACAAAAAAGCGCTATGTCATTCCTAGAATCACGTCCTTTTCCAATTTTTTTTCCGGTAGAAATACTCAAAAAAGTTCTCTTATTCCTTGACTATTTCTGTTTTGACAGTCTGGTCCCAAATATCCTCAATATTCCGATTTTGCGGATCTTTTTGGAAAAATCATAAAATTTTGACATTCAAAAAGCAAAACCTCAATAACGCGTCACTCTTGAAAATAAGATGACGTGATATCGAGGTTTTGTTTTTTAAATGTCAAAATTTTGTGATGCTGCAAAAAGGATACCAAACCGTCAAATCAGAACTAGTCAAAGAATACAAAAATCTGGCTAAAAGAGTTCAAACCCAAAGTGGGAACGAACTTTTTTGGAGGACGTGTTAGCTACGTTCGACTGTACCACACATGATAATTGGAGTGTTGACAGCTATCATCACCAACCGAACACAATGGTGCCGGTCGTTCTCACTTCAAGGCCAAATAAAAAAGAAATAAATCTGAACAAGTATTTAAAAAATGCAATAAAAATATTTATGACTTTAAAATTTTGAGTGCGGTTTTTGTGAGATTTTTAAAATGACATTATTGCAATAATTTTCTGTAGCCCAATAATTTTTTTACAGGATGTTTTTTAAATTGACAATGAAAATTGTATGTGTAAAAAATTAGGGCACAAGAAAGTGACTATAGGGGATTATTAAAATCGAAACTCTGACAAACAAGTTGTTATTTATCTTAATTTTGCTTATTATAATTAACGAGCTTAATTTTTTCCGGTGATTTTGTTACAATATAAGCATACATTTAGTGTGACCAGCGGTTTGATCAGGATTTTTCGTTTTGAGGGTTAACTAATCTAGGGCTGAAGAAAGTTATCAAAATTTCTTTTGATTATGCAAATTCCTGGAAATTTCACAAAAAGACCTCTGCTGAAAGACTATCATTTCAGGGCATTACTTTGTGCTACTGAAAAAGAATGTATACAACCAACTGGGTCTATTTATGAATGTTTTACCTACCTAGAAGGATTAGTTCCGGATGGCACATGCAATCGACTAGATCAAAGTGCGTTAAGTATTCTTATCAACAACGCTGAAAAAATAGCAATGGATCAAGGTAAAGAATAACTAAAAAAACTAAATACATACTCCTCATAGTGATATCAAAGCAATGTTTTCAGGAGTGTAATTTTTTGTAAAAATTTATATGTTGACTCCAAAAATATATATATATCGAAAAAGGCAGAATTTAATAGATGGAAAATACGGGCTTATATTAAAAACATTTTTTTTTTCAATTTTCGCTAGCGTTTTGAAATTAATGACTGAATCATGTAATCACAACTAACACGAAATTTTGAAATTGCGCCGAAAAGACAACAGGGGAGACCAAGGCAGAAACGAACGAACTTATGACACAACTTAATATTTTAGATAATAACAAGCTTATTCCACACAGATCATTTTATCATCCTAGTAGATTACGAGACAGACATATTCTTCTAAAAAGAAAGTCAACTAATACAAAAATTGACACATGCCATATTGGCAAACCAGAAACAAAAAAGATTACGCGATCTGAAAAAGAAATGGCTTTGTTCAAGCTGGTCACTAACATTTGCAGAAATGACAATTACGAAGAAACTGTTGGACGTCATATGGATATTGGAATTGAATAATTTACATAAGTCATAACAGAATTTCGAAAAATTCTACTATCATTTGAAAATTAAAAATTATTTATTGAAAATTTTTTGTTTTTGTGTTTTTCTGAAAAAATTTTTTGAAATTTGTATGGAAATTTTTTGCCATTTAAATTATCAAAAATGAATTGTCTTGAAAAATTCTCCAGTGACAATTTGAGATCCCAAGTTTCAAAATAAAACATTAAAAAATATACCGGGGTAAAAAAGTTGACACAACCTCAACTTATCGAAATTTCACAAATTCCGAATCAAAATGTTGAATCACGCAAAACTTCGAAATTGAAAATTGAAAAAGTTGAACCTGAAATAGTATT
This sequence comes from Ditylenchus weischeri, assembly GCA_029231635.1. NCBI lineage: Eukaryota > Metazoa > Nematoda > Chromadorea > Rhabditida > Anguinidae > Ditylenchus > Ditylenchus weischeri. Next base: position 94,006 of record JAMRYI010000433.1, on the reverse strand, counting down.
GCACGCGATTTTTCCGTTAAAAAAGTCGATTTTCGACTCATAAGTTAGCAATTATAAATGTTCAAAATCAAGATAAAAAGTGCTTTTTGTACTCGATTTTATCGTCAATTTTAAAAATTAAAGTACATCCAGAATGAGTAAGTCACTATAAAAAATTTGAAAACGAGTTAAAATTTGACGGAACAAACAATAAAAAACGGTATCCGGTTAAAATTAGTGATATTCCGAAATTCGAAAAACTGAACAATTTGAGAGTGTATTTGGTGTATGTGTATTCAGTTAATGTATTCAGTAGCAGAGAAAAATCGATTATTCCGATTTATATTTCGAAGCAGAAAGTAATTTCCGAAGATTGGATAATCGACCTGTTTTTGACAAAAGATGGTGATAATTCGCATTACACTTATATCAAAAACATAAATCGATTATTGAATAATGAAATTTCGCAAAATCACGAAAAGGAGAATACCATAAACTAACCATTTTTTTTTGGTCATCCGCGTACCTCTCTGGAGTGAATTACTTTGGAGGAACAAGGCAAAAAGTCAAATTTTGGTCGAAAAATTTTTTTCAAAAATTGTCAGCCACGCCCTAAAAACAGGTTTTCTACCCAAAAAGGACCAGAGAAGCTCAAAAAATAGTCAAAACACGCTTTGGGGAACATGCGATATGAAGAACTTTTGCCGAAATACAGTTTGTGTCGAAAAAAACTTGACCACCTGAAAAAATTTTGTGCAAGTAGGTCTTTGCCTGGTCGATTTCCGAATTTGTGGGTCCTTATCCTCGTGAATCTCTAATTTTACGTGGGATTCTGTGCACGGTGACCTACTACTTTAGAAAAAACCAAATTATTATTTAACAGACAAGAAAATTACATACAAGAAACATTAATGCTTTCCTTCTGCTTCAGTACACGCTTCGGAAGAATTTTTTTCAACCATGCGTGTGTTTCTCTAATGGTTAAGTGGCAACTCCGGACGCAAAAACTAAGGCTTTTTGTAAAATATTCGTAAACAACTAACAATGAGTGTGAAAAAGCAATGCTACCCTGATGAATTACGAAACCTGAAAATTTTTAAACTTTTTTCCAAAAATAGTCGGCCGCGCCCTGGAAAACATGTTTTCTACCCAAATAAAGACCAGAGAAGCTCGAAAAAGTAATCAAAACACGCTTTTGGGGAATATGCGATATAACAAACTTCTGCCAATTTTAATACTCTTTTATTCAAACAGTCCACCCCCATACCAAGTTGAGCACAAAAAGTAAAAAATCGATTTGAAAAAGGTTTTTACAAACCTTTTGAATAATACACTATACTGTAAACCAATGGAGAATATTAGAAACACAGTAAACATGTATTTGGCGAAAATGAATACCCAAACGACGTATATGGGGCACAAACCAGCAGCGGGTACCCAAACCACGTATATGGGGCCCAAACCACCAGCGGGTACCCAAACAACGTATATGTGGTATATGTGGGTACCTAAACCACGTATATGGGGCCCAAACCACCAGAAGGTACCACCAGCAGGTACCCAAACCACCTATACCGGGCCCAAACCACCAGCGGGTACCCAAACCACTTATATGGGACCCGGAACCACCAGCGGGTACCGGAACCACTTATATGGGACCCGAACCACCAGCGGGTACCGGAACCACTTATATGGGTCCCAAACCACCAGCGGGTACCCAAACAACGTATATGGGGCCCAAACCACCAGCGGGTTCCCAAACCACGTGTATAGTACACAAACCACCTGGATGGTGCCCAAACAACCTGGATGGTACCTGGGGCCCAAACCACCACCAGATGGTACCCGAACCACCTATGAACCACCTGGGGCCAAAACCTACCACCAGAATGGTACCTGAACCACCTGGACCGGGCCAAACACCAGCGGGTACCACCAGCAGGTACCAAAACCACCTATACCGGGCCCAACCAACCACTATGGGGCGAACCACCAGCAGATACCCGAACCACCTATACCGGGCCCACCAGCGGGTACCCAACCACTCTCGGGCCAAAAACACCAGCGGGTACCACCACAGGTACCAAACCACCTATACCGGCCCAAACCACCGCAGAACCACCTCGGGCCCAAACCACGTGCATATGGGGCCCAAACCACGTAGGCACCCAAACCACGTATATGGAGCCCGAACCACCAGCGGGTACCACCAGCAGGTACCAAAACCACCTCGGCGCCAGCGATGGTGCCGCATCGCGGCATCCCCAAATTCTAGTCCTGAATACTAAAGATGCACGACTATCGTTTGGAGTATCGTGCTGGTTTAGGAGATAAGCGAAAAAGATACGTTCCTATTTCGTTTTAGCTTATCTTCAACCTTTTTTACTTAACCCTCTGTAAGGGGTACGCTTTATTTCTTAAACCGCTGACTTTTCAAAAATTTCTCAGGAAGTTTTGGCTTGATAAGAAGTGTTTGCTAATAACATCTTTCGAACTTAGTTTTTGACGTTCCACAAGATGGTGATAACAGATTTTTTAACAGATCTTTTCTATTTTTGTGTTTTTTGCCCTGAAATTTTTCGCTACTACCTTAAAGTATACTAACTCCAAGTTTTTAAAAGTAAATAAAGGGAAGCTAAGTTTGTTGTTGTAAAAGCACATAGAAGTCAATACCAGAATAAATTCGAGACCTGGGGTTTATGCTCAGAGCGATATCAGCACAAATACTGGTGCGAGAAAAGTCCTAGGCGTAATTTCAAAAGCCTGTGTATTATTTTTTTGATTATCTTTCTGATGAGATTTTTTGGAAGGCCACAAGTTGTCCATTGCTGGGGTTTGGTAAGGGGGATTGGCCTCCAAGTTCACCTGTTCTTGTTGGCTCTTAACTGGCTCCTCAGGTCCTGAAGGGCTGCATTCACTAGGTAAATCGGCAGTACGTCCGATACATTAGAGAGGGATAGCTTCCGGAAGACTGTGGGTGAGAGGATTCGACCTCATTTTCGGCATCCACGGCCTGCTTTGTCCTTCATTGGGGGATGAGTGTGCTTTTGGCAGGGATCTGGTCGATTTCTGCCACTCACTAGCCATTTTCATGGTCGGGCATACTGACAAGGCAGTTTTTGGGAGCCTGCCGTGATGATGATCTTGATGGGGTCCGAAAAGCCTTCTAGTTCGGCTTCTTTCACGTCGAGGGCCATAATACTAGCAAGAGGGCGTCAGGGCCATAAAACACCTGCGATTCGCTCGCATCTGAGCAGAAGATGCAACATCATTCGACTAGAAAAAGCTGAGTTGTCCTCCTGGGTCAGAAGGGCAGTTTTTTTGGGTTTGAGCTTGAGTTTTTAGTAGTGTCTACACGGTTTGTGTTACTTTCTTGGTCTCGATGATCCAATGTTTTGATTTTGTATATAAAACCCAAAAATATCAATGAATTGTGCTGTGTATGATGCAAAATCATGATTTCCAGAAATCACTCGATATTTGAACAACGCTAGGTGCAAAATTGTTCATTTTGGGCGAAATGCTCGAAATCACTAATTTTGGGCCGTATACTGAGAACTCTCCAAACTGCTTCAAATCTGTAGTGAGCTTGGTACAGATTTAGGCGATTTAGGGGCTAGACATTTCAAGATGCTGCCTTCAAAATAGTGCCCAGCCCAGCATAAATTAATTCTGTACAAAAAATTACCCTCTCACTTCAAGATAATATATATTTACCTTTTATCTCCATGTGTACATAAAAGTACACAAATTTTAAATTACTTATCTCTCATTCATAAGAGAGATAAGTATTCCAAACAGATTTCCAATTACAGTATATAGAAGAAAAGAAAAAAATGCTTTCTCTTCTTTGGCGACTGCAATTTTGTGACACTTATTGCTCCTCCTTATTGCTCCAAAAAGTGAACATAAAAAACACAAGCCATACTCTAGAACAAATTCTACATAAATATCTATATAGTATGGGTTCATTTGGTTTGCGAAATGTACAAAAAAGATTTTATTTGCCACGAAAAATATATTTCTGCCACGATCATTTAGGATGGCCGCCCTAATTTTCATTAATATTTTCATTTCTATTTTCATCTTTATTTTTAAAATAAAATTTTTATTTTTTCATATCTCACTTTTCTTTATCAAACCCTACCCCCTTAATTGCTAACAAAATATAAATTAATTCTGTACAAAAAATTACCCTCTCACTTTAAGATCTCTATATAGTATTTGGCATGTGTCCGTCCTACTTTTTAATGGACATTTTGACCACATTCAGGCCATTTTTGCTTATTTTTCCGATTATTTTCGGCAATGTCTCGACGGAACCCCAAACTTCAGACACCAGCGTCTTTTATGCCGAGACCCAGGAAAATGTCTTCGAAAAAGAAAACTTTTGTGGTCCCTCAAAATTGGAGTTGGAGGATTTTGGGGTAGGCCTGGAGGATGGTTTTTCTGCTTCCAACGATGGCCATTTTTGCGATGTCTCGAAAAGAACGTAGACGTAGATAGACGCGTAGTTTTTCACGATGAATGCACTATCGAAATTTCGAAATACTATAGAGGCGACGATAGGCGCCTGTGGTCCCTTGTAATATATATTTACCTTTTATCTCCATGTGTACATAAAAGTACACAAATTTTAAATTACTTATCTCTCATTCATAAGAGCTACAAAATTCATTTCACAGAATAAACTTTTTAATTGTAAGATATAGTTTTTTCAATGTCTTGAACAAGAAAAACTTAAAAAATTCAAGTCTATTTTCTTGGCTTCCTGTTTTTACTTATCATTTTGTAACACTCGTCAGGAAGATTTTTACTGAAAAGAAACCTCAGACTAGAGATGTGCACGATCGATATATCGTAATGATAATATCGTTCAATCGTTTCCGATTTCGGTCAAAAATATCGATCGCAAATATCGCTGCACCATTATGGAAATATCGCATATCGCAATCGTCTTTTTAAAAAATATCGCCTAGCCATTTTGAGATTTTTGCTCGCTGTTTTGCGCTCGTTATGTTCTTTCATAGATAAAACTTTTATTCTTAGATGAGCCTACTTTGGAAACTCAAGCTCGACGGAGATGAATCCGGCCAATTCCTCTTCAACAAGCTTTCGTCTACTGAATCAGAGTGCAATGCATACGCAAAGAAGATACCGACATCAAACAAGGGAGTCACAAATTTGAAAGCGCATCTCGGGAAGCATCCGCAATACAAAGAGCAACTGGAAGAGATGGAGAAAGCAGAGCAAGCGAAGAGAGAGGCAATGCAAAAAGGACTACAACAGTTTGTGATCAAGGGAACACGTAATGCCTATGTTATTTGCTGGTACTTTTAAGGAATTGCTTTTAGGCGAAGTCCATCTCCAGCAAAAAAATGTGATAAATAACCTAAAAATGACACTAAAATACCCTAAAAGTCTAAAAAGACCATCTTTCTCCGAAGGGTGGGAGGCAAAACTTTTTGACGAAATTTTTTCAATCAAAAACAGTTTATAAATGCATCTCCTTCCTTTTTTATCGAAAAAATGAGTTTAGGGGTGTTTTTAGATCACTTTTTGAAAAATCCGAGTAGCGGGGGAGACTAAAGAAGTACCCATTGTGTTCCCTAACTACATTTAGACAACTTTAATTTAAGTCGACAAATTTTAATTTTTTCTCTCGATTTTTTTTGCGAAGCAACCAAAAATTCTTTTTTCTGCTCAACAACATAAGAAAAGCGTTTCTAAACACTTTTTGAATGAAAAAATTTTAGTTTTGTCAACAAATTTTGGCCTCTGACTCTTTAACTCAATTTTCAATTTTACCGAAAAATTTTCCCGCACAGTATAGATTGTCAAGGGAGTCATAAATCAATCAAAGTCCAAAATCTTGTTGGCTTAACCCAATAATAATATTTTAACGAACAAAATACTGGTTCACAATAAAGTCTTGCTTGTTTGCTCTTTGGTTTTTTTTTTCCTGCAGCTGCTGATAGAAAGACAAAACTAAAATTTTTTGAACGTATCAGCTTCTGTAAACGACGACAATGGACAATCACACATTTTAATGCAATCTGCAGCTCTCAGTACTCTGTTATATCTACCCTACTTTCTTTAACAAAGCTTTTTGTTGTGGTACTTATGCTTTTTGTCCCAGCACCATAATTTTTAATTAATATGCACATTTATTCATTTAAAATTATTAAACAAAACTTGTAGGATAAATGTATCAAATTTTTCAAATTATTATTTTTGGGGCACATTTAAACAAATTACAAACAAAAATCAATATATTATATATACCAATATATGTACATGATTGACATATTTTAGTGCTGAGACAAACAGCATAAGTACGTTTGCAGTTTTTGACTCTTACTTTTTTCTCTACCTCTACCCCAGCTTTCACCACCAAGAATAGAAGTAAGGGCTAGAGCTAAGTGTACAAATAGAGACAAAGATAAGGGTAAATCACTAAAGGTAGATTAAGAATAAAATAATTGTCACTACAGTCCTATTGCTGCGATCTAAAAATTTTGTGGAAAAAATACTATTTTATGAAATTATTTTGACGTAAAACTTTAAAAATAAAATATATTTGGAGTCCCCAAAAATTATAATTTTTCCACACAGTAACGATGAAAATAAAAGTTGAAAATAAAAAATTCGTTTATACTAAAATCGTTATATTTAGGATATTATGCAGTCTAAACTACTCTTATTAGCAACTATTGTACTTTCTCTTATTAATATAGCAGCAATTTTCTTTTTTTTAAATGGTAAACTGATTTTTTTTTTGATAAAGTGGCTCAGATGACATAACCTTGAATCGTATTTTATTAAATTCTAAAGTCATTTTAAAATAAAAAAGCAATAAAAACATGTTTTAGGAAGTGCTCATAAAATTTCATGTTGAAATTTTTTCATAAATTTTTTTACTTTTCGTCTTAAAATGACTTTAGAAGTTAATAAAATCAGGCTATGCCATCTGGGCTACGGATTTGTTTTACAAAAATATTTGCAGCTTTATGATAACATTAAAGTATAATATCTGATTTCAAAGAATAGAAAATGCAATTTTTAACAGAAATTTATCTTTTTATTTATTTTTATTATATCTCAAAGATACACAGCCTTTCAGTGCATTAGGCAAATTGGCGCGAAACAAAAATTTATCAAAAATGGTCGATTTGACACCTGTTGTTTGTTTCATGCCTCTGACCTGGTTTTTTTTCCTTTTTGGCTTCTGCATGCTTATAGCCAAAATATTCTTCACATTAAGAGCTTTCGAATGAGCCATTATTTGCCCATAAAACATGTAAAATTTCAAAAACACAAGCAATTGAGAAGAAATCTCTTTGCCTTATTGATTTGATTGAGATCCCGCCAAGTTTTTCTGTCTAATTCTTAAACAAAACCAGAGACTCGATAGAGGAATAAATTTGCTGCATTTTGGTACCAAGGATGTATTTGGTACCTGTCACTTCTTTATTTTTTTTTCTACGACTTTTTACGAAGTGGCCAAAAAATTAATAGCTTCATGAAGTAATTCAACATAAATTTAGTCACACAAAAGAGCTATGCAATACCCGTCAAAGTACTAACAATGGTTAGTGAAGTTCAATAAAAAAATTAGAAAAAATTCAATAAAAATTAGGGGCTAGAAAGTTACCTCACTAATCTCTGAAATGAATATGGCCCATACTGATATTATATGCACCAAGAGAATCACTTTTGTTAAAAATATATTTTCACAGTTCTTGACATAAGTCATAAAGGGCAAGACGTTTTGCCCTTTTTTAAATATGTCAACAACAGTCAGACTACTCATTTTGCCTTAGTTTCCCCTGTTGATTTTTATTTTCTCTGAATTTGTCAAAAAAAATTATATAGTACGCTTAACGAGTACTGACTACTTTTTAAGTAATTTTAACACGGGAATTCTTGACTGTAATAAAGGTTGAGATGAGAAGAGGTAGAACCAGCTATTTTCCTGGTATCAAAATTTGAAGGGTACTGTTGCGTCTTCTCAGACGCAAAGGCATCAAATACAATTTTTGATTTTAAATCATTGTGTTTGTTTGGCACTGCCAATGTGGCTTTTTACACCACCCCACCCCCTCTTTTCGTATGTCCCCAGCTTTTTGGGCTGACTTCTATATTTTTATTATCAAATCGCTTCTGCTATCGTTTTTGTATTGCTGTGTTGAAATAAAATAAAATTCTTTACTTTTGGCCTAAATCCTACACAATCGCAGCTACTACCTCTTCCTGCACAACACATCTTCTGTTGGGCTGACAAATCCCAACAGTACTCTGGTCGACTTATGCCTGTTAACTTTTCAATGAAATTTTTTGCTGACAATATACCAAAATGCTCAGCGTGAAAAAAGCAATTTGACCCCGAAACCCCACATAAAACCACGTACTTTTGGACGAAAATTCAGGTGGTTGTCGCTTGCCCTATACAATTTTTAGAAAATTACGAAACCTTTCACAACCACCAGAATTTTCCTCCAAAAGCTCTGGTTTTTTGTGCGGTTTCGGGGTCAAGTTGATTTGGCTTGAATATTATGATGTTTGCTTGTTGTCTTGTGAGTCTTTAAACTAGTTCTGTCGCATTTTTCACGCTGAGCATTTGGGTATATTGTCATCAAAAACATTCATTGAAAAGTTAAGAGACGTAAGAATTCACGTGTTAATAAAAACTATGTAGATTTGATTAGTCGGGTTCATGTTCGTCATTAGAGATTTAGCATAAAAACTGATAAAAATTGCAAGCATGCTACAGTTATAAAGTAGCTAATGACACATCTAGAGAAAATAAAAAAATCAACAAGGAGTAACAAGGCCAAATTAGCGGTTTCGACATATGTCAAAAAAGAGCAAAATGGCTATGCACTGCTGTTTGCAAACCTTCAGTGACAAAAACATGGTAAAATGCTTCAAAGAACACAGTTTACAATGGTCCCCTTAAGCAAAAAGGCAATTTTTTGAAAATCAGTTTGAAAAACCGTTTCATCGTCTTTAGAGCACAAAAGTCACTTAACCCTGACATTACGGTGGGGTCAACATGACCCCATGGCACTTTTAAAACGGCTGTAAATTTTTTTCTAGACATTATTAAGAGCTGATTTTTTGTGACTTTGTTCATCTCTTTGTTAGCTACATTTTGACAACTTTCCGGAGGATTTGGCGATTTATTTTTGTTGGTGTATAAAAAAGCAGCACTGTATACCATTTGGGGTCATATTGACCCCAATATAATAGTGCAGAATTTATGTATTTTCCCTCTTCTAATTGTTTTCCCTTTAGAAAAATGGCTAGTACCTCAAGCAGTGAAGACCTTCAAAGCGATTATTTGCCATCGCCAAGAAGGGACAAATTAGCAGCAATAAAAAATGTAACTATCTATGCACAAATTCTGATATAATTTTTTTCATTTTCAAGGTCTTTGAGTCTTTCAATGCTACCTTGCGCAGAGCCTATACTCCTTCAGAATGTGTGACTATAGATGAACAACTTACAACTTTCCGTGGTAGATGTCCATTCCAACAATACATTCCTAGTAAACCGGGCAAATACGGAGACAAAAATTACATTATGTTTTTGGTGTAAATAGACTTTTTAGGAATAAAATCTTGGCTTCTTTGTGACAGTGACACAAGCTACGTTCTCAATATGCAAGTCTACACTGGGTGCGATCCTCAGCAGTCAAGGGAAAAAAATCAAGGCGATCGAGTTGTACTGGATTTGCTAGATGGCCTTCATTTCATGGATATATTTTTGTGTAGATGTGTTTGCAGAGAAATATGTTCAATGTTGTAGATGGTAGAAACGTTACAACCGACAATTTTTTCACAAGCGTATCATTGGCAAGAAAATTGTTGGCTCAAAGTTGGGACTGTGCGTCATAATAGAGGAGAAGTTCCCTTATCTTTTATCGGTAAATCTCAAATTGTGATAAACTGTGATAACAATTTTATTGCTGTAGCTAAACGTGGCCGTGAATCTTTTTCGTCTATCTTCGGGTTTCAAGAAAAAGCTACCTTGGTTTCGTACTGTCCAAAAAAGGGGAGAAAACCGGTTGTGCTTCTCAGTACAATGCATCACAGCGCAAAAGTTTCTAGTGGCGAGCAGAAAAAACCGGAAATCATCATAGACTACAATGCATCAAAGGGTATATTTGTTTGGCTATCTCGAATTCGATTACTTCTTTTATCTTAGGAGGAGTAGATACCTCTGGATCGGATCAAATGGTCCGAACATATTCTACAAAACGGTAGACCTGTCGCTGGCCTATGGTAGATTCTCTTATTTGATTCGTTTTTATTAGAGTTATCTTTTATTTTAGGTCGTATTCTACGACATGTTGGACATTGCTGCTGTCAACGCATTTGTTATCTGGTCAAAAATCAATGCTGGATATCAAGTTGGCAAGCGTCATCGTCTTCGTCTATTTATTGAAGTGCTTGCGCAAATCTTGGCTGCTACTCAACTCGTAGCAAATCCTCCAAGAACTTTAGCGACTCCGCAATCTGCGTCGGGAAGCAAACGTGGTCGTTGTTAGTTGTGCCCGCGAGAAACAGATAGAAAAGTGTCATCAAAATGTTCTAATTGTCAGAAATTTACGTGTGTTGGTCATTCAGTGTGCCACGAGTGTGGGAATCAATAAAGTTATTTGCTTTTTATGTGAGAAATTGCAAAATTTCGAATGATTCTAAACACTTTACGGCTGGGGTCATATTGACCCCATCCGTAAACAGTGCTAGTTTTTTTTCCCGTAATGTCAGGGTTAAGAATGATGGTTCTGGCTTCATGACTCTATATGTGTTAAGGGTTCTCAAAAAGATGTCTGGTGTTGTTTTAGTTGTTTTTCCATTGTTGTTTTTTTCTTCCACATGTTTTGAGAAAACACTTTTTGTAATATAAGTTTTCGAAATGAATATAAATCAGGGCTTGGATCTCAAAATTTTCAAAATAAGGACATTTGCTGAAAATAAGGATATTTTTTGATATTTTCGCAAAATATTCCATTTTATCCAGTGCTTATTGCTTTCTTGGAGCTAAAAAATAAGATTTTGACGTAAAGTTTTAAAGAAAAATAAGATTTTGTGTCCCAAAATAAGGACAAATCTTATTAATAATGGCAGATCCGAGCCCAGATATAAAATGAATATAAATTTTTGAGATATGATGATGGTTAAGTTAATGGTTAAGCTTAAAATTCTGCAGAGTTTTGCTATGACCAGCAAGCTCCACTTTGCTAGGCTAAATAATTAAGCCAACCAATCAGCACATTCTACGGTTTTTGAACATCTTTCACATAGTTTCTCACATAGTTGAAGATTGTTTCTCAAAACATCGAAAATATTCGATAAAACTAAAAATATAAAACCTTAAACTAATTGCGCTGCACTGCTTTCTCAATTGCCGCAAGTTCTCTTGATTCCACTTTCAAATTTTGGTTGAGTACCCAAAAAATCTCACAATCGTTTTTAAAAATTTCCGATTTTTAAGGGGTTGAAAAATACCCCATAAGGACTTAATACAGTAAATACGGTAGTTATTTCACCAAATTAACTATAATTTCAGCGAAATTTTTTAATTGGCGAAGGACCACAGACCACCGTGAGTATGACCGTTTAAAAACTTTTCAAAAAGAAAATTTTCAAAAGAACAACAAGACGGACTAATACATATTTTTTCATTCCTTACACTCATGGAATTTCCCAAATATTATAAAAACATTTTTTTAAATAATAAAACAAAACGCACGAGCTTGCCCTTAAAATATTTAAATAGTATTGTTTCAGGTTGAAAAACTAGGAACTGTCTCAAACAATCAGTCTTCTACTTTTCAAGAAGATTACCATATTTTATTGATTTCAGCAACTTATTATCAAAATTCTTCTAGGTGTGTGGAGAAATTGTTTAACACTCTGCTGGTCAAGAGTGATCTTTGTGACTCCAGAATTCACGCTAATAACTATTATTAAATTTTTCAAAATTCACAAAAAAGTTTCGTTATAGCTCTACGAAAATAAGAATTTTAATTATTTTTGTCTTGCACGAAAGCACGAAAAACGATCATCATTTTTTGTACTTAATTTTTGTGAAAACTTAAGCATGTATCCTTTAGAGGAGAAACAAGGTTGTCTTTTGACTATCTATTTTCTGTTTGTCATTGAAATTTAATGTCAACCTCGGTTAAAACCTAACTTCAAATAGATATAATGTTTTTCACAATAGATCGACTAAGTAAATACGAGGTATCATTTTGGAGGAAATTTTATTTGCTTGAATTTTTTTTTTAAATTGAAAAGTTACTGTCAAGTTTTTATTTTATCTGGAGATAAAATTTTTGAACTACAACAAATTCGATATTTTAATAATTGTTTAATAGAAATCGAAATTTGACAGTAAGTTTTCAATTCGAAAAATAGTTATCAAACAAATTGCCTATGTGAACACGAATCTAGAACACGAATTGTCAAATTTCGAAAATTGACAGTCTGTCTAGCAGTAAAGGCAAATGAAAGCTCTAAAAAGTTACTTAGATTACAGAGACCATAACCTTTTTGTAAAATACATTTTTATTATTTATTTTTCAGATTAAGAATTCCGGTTAAATCTTCTCCGAAACGATAGATTGTAGTCTGTCAATCTATTGTGAAAGAATTATATCCATTTGAAGTTAAGTCTTCAACAGAGGCTGACATTATTGTCTTTAGAGTTTTGTTCGCTATAAATTTCAATATCACACAGAACAAAAAGGAATCAAACGACAGAATAAGAATATATATTTTACAGTTCTCAAAAAAAATAAGTACAAAAAAAGCTTATGACCGTTTCTCGTGCTTTCCACTCAATACAAAAAAATTTCAATTTTCAGAGAGCTCCAGCAACTCTAGTTCTAGCAGCGTTTTTGTTTAAAAAATTCAAACTAACAAGGCCATCGTGTTCCGCAAGAATTCTGAGTCAGGAGTCACAAAGATCACGCTTGACCAGCGGAGTGTCAATGAAGCAAAAACAACCAAAATTTTTTCTTGGTATAGAGCTGAAAAAAGGATGGTTAAAATCAGAAAAAGTAAAAAAGGCATCAAAATAAGGTAAAAAGACGGTATTTTTACTTCTTCTGTTTTAACCATCCTTTTTTCAGCTCTATATTATTCTGAAAAAGTGGTCAGCATGCCATTGTGAAAGAAAATTCAATAGCTATCGAATAATGCTTCAGTCTATAACTTCTTATCAAAAAAATTTCGAGGAAAACTTTTATTTATGCGCTGAAACAACGATTTTCCTTAGATTTTCCTTGATTCAGAATTGAAATCGACACTTTTACGTTGATGATCGTAACTTTTTCCAAAATGATCGAAAATGAAATTTTGACCTACCAAGTTGTAGCTAAGAAACAGGAAGTCAAAGTAGCATGCACTTCAAAAATTCACGTTTTGAGAAAAAGATGGAAAAAGATAGAAAAACATGGTTCATTTAGGAATAAATCTATTTGAGGAATTTTTGCTCGTCCATGAATTGGGGTGGACGTAATAAAAGAAAAATTTTTTCATAAAATTTATCACTCGTCGTAAAATGTTATATACTATTTAAAAGAGCGATAAACTGCTACAACTTTGCTTTTCACATAATTGATTCCGTGCCAAAAATGAAATGACCGAATCGAATTTAAAAAAAATTTATGAGTAAATTTTGCTTGAGGATTTTTTTTGCTCGCTACTGTACATCAATATTTGCGAGACGGTCAGCGTGCTCTACATTTTTACTATTTTCAGTTTTGAAACGCACTATCATGCACTTATAACGATATTCTAAAGAGCATTCCTGGATAGTTATTATCATTTGCCGAAATTGGCCAAAACTTTGAAAATACCATGCGAAATGGCATTTCAACGCCGTTAAAACGCTCAAAATTTATCAGAAAAAACGTTAAGAGTCTTTCCGTTATGTTATTGCTGTAAAGCTTTGCAAAAGGAAGGACGAAATGCAAGAAATGAAATATCAATGCAGAAAATATGGGTTCATCAAAAATGCAGTGAAAATTTCGTTGCTTTTTTGCTACATGTTCGCTGTTTATCGAAGTTTGAATTTAAAATTCAAATTTGCTGCATTCCGGCAACTTCGCTGTTTTTGCGAACTTTGACTTTGCAAAAACTTTTTGGATTATAAGCCCAACTTCTAAAGTACAAGTCACTGTGAAAAAAGAAACCCTCGGAAAAATAACAGTTATAAAATAGAAGTTTCGGCGCTTCTATTAGAAGAAAGGTACTTCTGCTGTTTCTCCTTCTTTCTTTATTTTTTTTAAACTGATCCAAAGTAACGTTCTAGATTTTTTGGCCTAACCTGATGAGAAAATTCTGAACACTATCTATACTGAAAATCTTGATTTTTCCAAAAATTTCACCTGAGATCTCTTAAGGCTAAAACACGAAATTTTACTAAAACGGACTTAAATGTGTTGTTCACTGTCTTCAAGTTTAGGAAACAAGTTAAAGTTCGTACTATTGTTTTTTGAAAAAAAAAATTAAAATTTTTAGTTAAGGAAGTGCTGAAAATTTATTTATCTGGTTATGCAGGAAAAAGTTTAGAAGGTAATTTTAAGTTATTTAAAAAAATTGAAGAGGGAGCAGAAACAGCAAAAGTACCAGAAAAAAACGGTAAACCATTTTTCATTTTTAAATAAACAACAGTTTTAAAATATTTTTTAGTTATTCATCAGACACTGTGGTTTTACTATATAATGCAAATCACGAAAGAAAACTAGAGGGAAAATTGACATGCATTTCTTACAATAATGAAAATTTGAAAATGGAATCTTTGCAAATACGAGAAGCTCATACTACTATACATAGTTGTAAATATACAACCTATATTGCAACATGTCAATTACTACCAAACTCAAAGCAATTATTCATTTCCCAAGACGGAGTGAAGGGAGTTAAGGTAAGAAAGAATTTTGCCTTTACGTCGTTTCAAAAAAATAGTTCATGAACTCATACATGTATATCACTAGAACTTGTCAAAAAATAAGTTTTTATATGCATAGAGTATTGCCTGGATTCATGTCTAAAAGCAATGAGATTCGAAAATAAAAAAATAGGACAAATAAATTAAAAAAACTACAAGAGCACACATTCGAAGGAACGATTATTGATTACATACTTTTTTCAGCTCAACTTTTTAACGCATTTTTCTCCCCCAAACTAGACTTTTTTGCAGAAAATTATCGCTATATTATCAATTATCAGGTTAAAATAGAATTTTCGACGCTCTACCAAATAGTTCTTAGGGTTTTTCAATGGTACTGACTAAAAATTGGGCTGCAAAAAAGGGCCGGTAAAGAAGAGGCCAAATAGTTAACTATGTTCTTTTTCCAGAATTTATTGGAAAAATATAGCAAAAAAGAGGGCGCTTGTTGGGTTGGGGCCCCACCCTAAATTTCTCGATACACAGATTTTTTTAATTTAAATTTCGGTTTTATTTTATTTTTTGTGTTTTCCTTTGCCATTCTTAAACAAGTACCAAAACGAAGAAGAATGGAAGAGCTTCGAAATTTCACTCTGGCCGATCTCTATGAAAGAATCACTTGGGATGATCAGACATTTATCTCCTGAGTCCAAAATCTGAAGCTTCTCCTTCCATCGAACAACTTCCGGAAGAGTATCAACATCTGACAGTCAATCATTCAGAGAATTTCGTCGATCCGGTAACAGGTGCTCATACACAAGCAATTGAGTCAGTCTGGCAGAAATATAAGGTTCGACATAAGAATGCATTCGGAACAGCCAGTAACTCAGTTTTTGTCATACGCGTCTGATTTTGTGTGGAGAACAAAATTTAATGTTCAAGACATATTTTTTCACTTGTGGTGTCAAATATCAGAGATGTATGTTTGTGAGTGAAAAATAAATGAAAAATCTGTGTTTCGAGAAGATTGGAAAAAAATTTAGGGTGGGGTCCCCAACCCAACAAGTGCCAAAAAAAAACTTTTTTTCGCTATTTAAAATTATTGGTGTGAATTTTATCTGAAAAAAAAATTCATCGCACAAACATTCTGCAACACTTATAACACCTAATCTCTATATATTAAGTTGGGGCATAAGTTTCCGCCTTTTTATTTTACCTTATCTTTTGATGAGAACTATTGCATATTTCACCATGTGTTATATGCCATTTATAGCTATTTCTTTGCTCTATATGTTTAGATTTTCTTTTTCTTTTGTTTTTGCTATTTTTTCATTTTTTTAGAGCCTGTAAATAAAGTGCAAAATTGAGAAAAATCGAGGCGAGGCCTCAAGTTCAAATATACCTGAACTTAGAAAACAGTTCTTGCGTTCGAAAAATTATAAAAAATTAAACAATTAAAGCGTTCTTTACGTGCACAGAACAAATGTCACGAGCAGCATCAAGAGCTTTTTGACCTCGATTTGGGGTATAGACGTTTCCCGAAAATGAAACTTTTTCAATTTTCGGGTAACGCTTCCTTAATTCGAAACTTTTTTTCCTTTTCGCTATCTCAAAGTATCAATTTGATGTTTCTGTAGCAAATTTTTAACTAAGATTGGATAGTAATACTGGACCCAACTTTCGGCGCTTTTTCGTCCTATACCTATAGGAGGCTTTTAGGATCCGCTTCTTTATCGATTAATTTTAATACACCAAGTTCCCCCCGCTTTTCGCCCCATACTTATTGGGCACTTTTTAAGATAAGCCACCAAGTTTCACCGGATTAAGAGTGAAGTATTCTACGCACACCTCGCGGAACCACTTACGGTAATGAGTACGAGTATGGGAACCGATTGTAGTACCTATAAAAAATCAAAACAAGCATTAAAGCATTTTTCAAGTTGCTGAATAACGGTGACGTAATTCATGCTCAGTAAAAGAATCGCTAGGCAGCCCATGGACCCAATAGTAGGATAGTAAGAACAACTAAATTATACCGATGCATAAAATATTGACAACAGAGAGTTATGGAAGTACGTCTTTCATCGACAGACGTGCTCCTTCACATATTGTATCATTCAGAAACCCGACTTCTTTCTTGCAATTCTTGCGGTCGCAACGGAAAGATTGCTTGCCATTAGATCTTCTTCTGTAGCGCATTGGATTACCGCAGGCACACAGACGCATAGAAGGAAGAATACCGAGTAGCTGAAGCCATTCTTGAAATTCATTGTCATTCTTCTGGTGCACAAAAGGTAGTAACTGATAAAGATTGAGCAGACGGAGGAATTACATTGCTTAAAGATCAACCAAAAAATGCAGTTTAAAATTAATGCAGTTGAAAATTAATCTGCTCAGCAACAGAAATTTTTGAAAAATATTTCAAAAAGGGGGGTGGGGACTAAACGACATGCGTACCAAAATGACATGAGTACCATCTGATGATTGCGGCGTGTTTGCGTGACACAAACATGAAATCTGTAAAACAATTTCGCTGACTTCGCTCTTCACACCTCCATTGTTGGCAAGCCTTAAAGTGAAATAATTTCGACATTTGGTCAGAATTGTATAAGTCTCCATCTTTCTCGTATTTACCACGGTTTCAGTAACCAAATCTGAGTTCAAAATTCGCTACAGAAAAATCAAATTGATACTTAGAGATAGAAAAATGTACAAAAAGTTTCAAATTCGGGAAACGCTCCCCGAAAATGAAAAAAGTTTCAAATTCGGGAAACGTTTATGTACCTTCGATTTCAAGCAATGAATAAAGAGGAGATGTTTTTCTCATCGTGGTACTCCATTTCCACGATTTGAAATAAAAGGAAAAATAGCGAAACAAAAGAAGAGGATAATCCAAACATATAAAGCAAAGAAATAGCTACAAATACTTCAAGTTAGATTTGCAAAATAGTATTTTTTAAAAACTTGTAGGTTCCTTATCGAAGCCCATACACTGAGAAAAACGTTGATGTAGGAGTTTGTTTCAGTCCGTTATTTTTCAACGAACAATGGCAATTAATTTTGGCTGTTTTGGAACTTTACAAAAAATTCGGAATTCAACTTCAAATATTTTATGTTCAAAGCCTTCTTACAGAAATCATGGATGTAGTCAAGGTAGATTAATAAATGAACACAGTAGTTACATCTTGCTTTTCTATCTTTGCATAAGTCTATGTAAAAAAATTTTCAAATCTTTTCTAGGAGTATGTAGTGTGTTGGACTTTAGCTCTTCTAACTTAACACTTGCATTATCGTTTGTTATATCAGTGCATACTTGTGCATAATTTCACGTCGAACCAGGCGGCGTTACTATTTTTTAAATAAGAAAAAGTACCAAAAAGCAAAAAAGCACCAGAAACAAGTTCTTTTCAGAGGTCGATAAGTGGCGACATTTTTTTTCTAAATTCAATGGGTTCTGAATTAACGCAGTAAATAACTCGGAATTTCATGATGAGCACGATGGTGTTTTCAGTTTTTCCGAAAAGCTTGTTTAAGTGGATGAAAGCATTCTAAAAGTGCAAATCAGTAGTACTGGGACCAAGTTTTCGCACATCAAAACATGCCGCCTTTTTGCACCATACCTATGGGGCACTATCAAAAATAAGCCCATAGGTATAGGAGGGTGTTAGGCTGTTAAGCCTATACCTATGTGGCACTATTAAACAGCTGTTACCTACCGCGAAATATAGGTCAAGAACAGTTGTTACCTACTTTCGAAATACACAAATCAACCATAATAGCTGTTAGTTATTATTATTAATAGTTAGTTATTAATGACGGGAAAAGAAAATAACCCAGGTGAAACAGCCAAGCACAGCCTGACACAGAATCCGCTGTGCTCAATGTTTTAGCGGGAATGAAGTGACTAAATCAAACCAATGATTGACGTGCAGCATTCTACTAATCGAATACTAATCCAACATACTAATCAAAACGTCATTTTGACCCACTTGTCTCAATCAACACCCCCATAGTGTAAATACTCAAAATGTTCCCCTTGAAATTCTGAGTCTAACTGCACAGGTCGCAGAATGCGTACCCGACGTGTTAACTTTAGCTTTTTTGGGACCGGCCCTAGGGTGGCGGATTATCGAGGGTGGCAGATTAACGGGGTGGCGGATTAACGAGGGTTGACTGTATGAAGTTTTGACTCAGAAAACCATGATACCTGTGTAGTTCGGAAAAAATTTTGTTCTCATATTTCAAAAAACACGCGGCTTCTCATGAAATCGGGGTCGAGGAGTACGAATAAGAAGTTATCGACGCTACTTGCATATACACCCCCAATCAACTTTTAAAAGTGTTTTTAAACACCCTATATCGACTCAAAATCGCCTCAGAAGTTCTAAAAAGACTTTGAGTTCTGGTCTACAAAAAATCGAGTTTTGGGCATTTTGAAATCTCTACCATATGACTGTTTTATCTGCTTTTCAACATGGGATTTGGCAAAAAGTACCTCTAAATGCATTTTTGATCGAGAGTCTTGCTCGGAATTATGTCTAAGGTAAGTGAGTGCGCGCATCTCTAACCGATCAAGCAGATCAATAGTCGAAATTTCAAAATGCGAAAAACTCTTTTTTTATTGACCAGAGCCTGAAAATAATGTATTTTTCGAACTCCTGAGGAAATTTTAGGTCGATATAAGGTGTTTGGGAACAATGAAAAAAAACTTGATTTGTGGGAAATTTATATGCAAGTAGCGCCAAATTATCTCCTCCATCTGACCACTCACATTTTTGATACCTGTAATTCAGCATGCTCAGACTCATAACTTTTTTCATTCTGAGGATGTAGAATTTTTGTTTGCATAAAAAGTTAAAGCAGGATGTGTGTAATATTTTTGCTTTGAAAAGCAAGTCGGTATGCTCATGAAAAAAAGTGACTGATCTCCGTACCTGAGTACTGATTTTTTGACGGCTGCACTTAAAAATGGTGATTTCATCCACTCAATCACATTTTTTGGAAAAAACTGAAACCACCATACTGTATACTATACTGAGTTCATAGAGGTAAATCTTACACATGAGAATCGGAGTGTTAAAAAAGGAAAGAAAAAAATCAAGAAAAAATCAAAATTTTTCAATTCAAATTCGGTTAATCTTTTAAAAATTTAAAAAGGTCATTCTTCAGCATGTCTTATTAAAAAAGAAATTACAAATTTTAAAGATCATTTTAAAGGTTTTAACACGCATTAAATTTAGAAAAAGTAGCCATTTTATAATCCCCGTAAAGGGACTTTTTCGGGAGCCTTTATGCTAGATTTTTTGGCAGTTTGTTAGCTAGAAATTTTGCACAAGTGCATACTAGGGTTGGGATTTTGCTCGAGCAAAATCTTTTCGAGAAAATTCTTCGAAAACAAGCAAAATCGAGTCATTAGTCATTTTTAGTCATTTTTTGTCTGATTGCTAACTGTACGTCGATAACTGTACGTATATTATACGAGGAAATCTACAGTTATCAATATACAGCATTGACGGGGCACAAATGAGTCATTTGAAATGACTCAGAATGAAATTGGTGAAAATCGGAAAAAACATGATCAATAAGCCATTTCCATAACTGGGGTATTTTTCCGGGCACAAAAATCAGAAAAAACTTCCGCCCGTGCATAATTTTCAATTTCATGATGACCCAGTTCCGTTTTAAATTGCATCGGATAGAGAGCTTGTTCTACAAAAGCTTGTTCTACTTAGTTGTTAGATTTATTTTTGAATGTCAAAAAATTAGAAAATTTTCACAATGAAAACTAAAAGCTGTAAAAAAAGGAAAATTTAACCCATGATGGTTTGTGTGTTAAAGCTCCGAAATTCCACCTAGCAACATCAATTTTATTTTTTAGTTTGTAGCGCAGAATCTCAGCTTTTTTGAGTCTAAATTTGCTGTAATACTGCATAAAGTTTGGTGTAAAAAATTATTTTAAAAAGTTTAAAATTTTCAGCCCTTTTTGTCTAATTCTTTTATGTGTTAAATTTTGGGTCCAGCCACAAAAGCTGCTATTTCCGATTTTCATCAATTTGACACACCGTGTATAAAAAAATTTTTTAGATCTAGATAAAAAAACAATATTTTCAGCTAAAAAATTCAAAAATCCATAAAAAGATTTTGCTCGATTTTTAATCGAGTGAGCAAAATCTAGATTTTACTCGAAAAAAATCCGAGAAATTTCTAGAGCCATTTCTCGAGAATCTTCTCATTGGCCAACCTTAGTGCATACCGAAGTTACAAAGAGTAATGCGAGTATTACAGTGCCAAAAATATGACCAAAACTTCGCTTCACATGCAGCGAAAAAAACATTATTGGCGAGCAAAATTGAACATCCGACTCTTGAAAATGTTTTAATGTACAGGGTTGGTCATTATAAACGCTTGAGTGAATTTCCGCCATAATTTTTCAAGTTCGTATCAGTTTGGCGAGATTTTTGTTTTTGGTTTGAAGCACTGTTCGGGGAAACAGATTGACACCAAACATTCGTTTTGTTTCTTGATCATGATTATTGATTCAATTTTGATATTTTTTAAATTGTCTGCCTTCAGATGCAATATTTGAAGTGACGAAAAACGTTGCAAGCTTATAGAAAAAATATCGAAAAGAATTTCAAGAATGTAATCATTATATAGTAGCGCCCGATGCAAAAAATCAAGCAATGGTACACGAAATTCCAGTAAGGTGATTCTTGTTCTTCAATCCGCCTCTTGTTCTTAAAATTGCCTTGTTACCGGATGATTAGGTTCCTGAAATTATTTTCGATATCTTTGCTGGAAGCTTGTACTGCTTTTGCTTTCTCTCATGAACCATTCGACACATTTTGCTCGCCTTTTCTTCTGATATTGCATCTAAAGCATACAATTTAGAAACGAGGCTAAACTTTGTTTTATCGCATAACTTAGAACCAAGTTTTGTACACCTTTTTTAAACGTTTTAAGCTCTGTTATGTGAAGAAAACGTGTTTTTTGAATTGGTAAAGCGATTTTTGAAGAAATTTTTTTTGCCTAAATTTGACCAAAATTTTCAGTTTTTTTAGTTTTTGTGTTTTTTTTCGATCGTGTACTTGTTTCTGCTCGTGCTTTTGTTTAATTAATTGCGTTGTTATAGCTCTTCATGTCTCTGAATATGATTCGACTGCACGAAATCTGTAAGGATCCGATGAGAGTAAAGGTTATCGGTTATTGTTATAGTTTGGTTGTTTGGTTATGAACGTATCGTTTAGTGGAAGTAAATGACCAAAATGTCTAAAAATGCAAATTTTAGTCAAATTCAGGAAAAAAAATTTTCGTCAAAAACGGCTTTCCCAATTCAAAAATCACGTTTTCTCACATAACAAAGCTTAAAACGTCTAAAAAACGTGTTAAATTTTGATTCTAAGTTATGCGATAAAACGATGTCCTGCCAGAAAAGATCGAAATTTGGAACAAAAGATGCAAAACAAAATAAATGATTGGTGTCAATCTATTTCCCCCGACAGCGCTACAAAAAAAAGATTTCGACAAAATCTTGTGAATTCAAAAAGTTATGACGAAAATTTACTCTGGCGTTTATGATGCTTAAACCTGTAAAACGTGTGCAAAAAACTGTCTTCAGTAAAAGATATATTCTTTAAGAACTACACCAAATAGTACTCCGTAGTAAAATATATTAGGCAGAGCTTCAGAGCTTCCAGCAACAGCCCGACAACTAAAAAACATTGAGGAATATTGCAAAAGAATGTAATTAAAAAAAAATGAAAAAAATTCAGTGTTGGTTCTTTTTACGCCGGAAAAGGAATTATTTTTCACACTTCTGAAACGTGATCTTTGGAATTCCTGATTTCAAACTGCAGCTAAACTTATTGGGGTTTTTTGATTTATGGCTTCAGTAGTTTCACTAGATCTCTGTGAAAATTTTCTTTTGATTTCTAACAACAAAAAATGGTGATTATTATATTTTTTCAGATATATCAAAAACAAAAAGTAGCGGAAATCGAGCCCTGGTCTTTGCTTACTATAAATGAAAATCGGCGCTTTGAGAAAAATGACAATCCAAATAGTGAACTAGAATGGCGTAATCAGGCAGCTGCACACACTGATTGCTTGTTAAAATACAAGGTGAAGATAAAATAATAAAAATAAAATTGATGCAATCATATTTACTAAATTTAACACCTCTAAGTGGAAGCTCGTTCAGTAAGATTTTTTGGATCTTTATTGAGGTTTAAGAAAGTTTAGAGATTTAAGGGTTTTTTGCAATGTAAGAAAAATTTAAAAGTATTCTCTCATTATGTCTTTTTTTCAAAACGCGTGAATGCATATAGAGCCGGTTTTTGAAAAGAGTGAATTTTTGAAAAAGTTTCTTAATTCAGAGTTAACATTTTCGAAATCATTAGAAAGCTGGCCTAAGGCTATATAATATAGTATCAGTTTCAGAAGAAGCTATGCAAAGACTTATACGGAAACTTTATTTAGAGTTTAATTAAAAGAGCAATGAAAATAAAAAAACGTGATTTTTTTGTTTAGATTGATTCTTCAGACAATCTATTGATATGTCTCTGAGATCAGCTCTTTTTATAACTATGAATCAATTTCAAAATCGATTCCTTATATGGACCCCCCTTAAAGTGAAACCCTGATAGTGATACCTTGGTAGTAGTACCCTGATAGTGGTACCTTATAGTGTTACCCTAATAGTGGTACCCTGGTAGTGTTACCCTTATAGTGGTACCTTGATAGTGGTAACCTTATAGTGTTACCCTGATAGTGGTACCCTGGTAGTGTTACCCTGATAGTGGTACCCTGGTAGTGGTGTTCGCTCTGAGGACGATACGAGAGATAATTTTCTGATTTTTCGAATGTTAGATTATTTTGGCTTCAATCTCTTTCAGCAATTTCGAGTTTCGCAGTTCGTGCCCTACGACTGCCTTCACATAGTGAGCTCTTTCTATTGAATCATTTGAGTTTTTTTTGTTATTGCTTAGGGATTCAAAAGACTATCACCGGCTAGCACCATGTCTACAAGTTTGGGTTTCTTGGTATGTTTTTTGCTGTAGAATTTTATCAGATATATCGATTCGGATTCATATTTCAGTGATTAATTACGTCTACCGGCACCAATGTCTCTGTATACTATTTTAGTTTCTTCGCTAATGGTCTGGCTGGATAGGCGATCAAGACAATGGCGTGACTATGCAAGACAAACTAGGCAAAAGTGTTATCCGTAATAAAGATCTCTAGGCCTGCCACGAATTGTCGTGCAATAAAAAGTGAACGTGAATTGGCTATTTGAAAAAGAAGAATGAGTGCGAAAAATCTTCAAAATACTTCGAAACAAATGTCATCGTTCGTCTTGTATGTTTATCAAATGTGGTGAATAAAAATGTTACATATGGGGCAGAATCGCCCGATTTTCTCATCTTGAACTGATAGTAGTCTCATTTTTTTTTGTTTTTAGTCGTTTACTGAATAAAATTATTGCGTGGAGGTTTACTTTTAAAACCACTTGAAAAGGCGACAGAGGCGCCACTGAAGCTAGTATATTGTATTGTCATTATCACTACTCAAAAGTTTTTATATGTGTTAGTCCCCAGTTAATGGAACAATGTTCAAAACCCAAAAATTCCGAAAAAATAATAAGCTTGAGGGATCAAGGCAAAAAAAATCTTAAAAATTATTTTCACCAAATTTTTCTGTCTGAAACCACTAAAAAAGAGTTATTATTATTTTTTATATTTTATTCTTCACTTTTTATTTTTTTTTTGAAATCAATGTTATAGGCTAGAAAACACTTGCAACAGTAATTAATAAGCTTCACAGGCTTCTAAAAATTAAGTTTCCATAGGCTTAGGCTTATTTTAATGGGCGAGAAATTACCCTTTACATGCATTTTTTTTAAGGAGGCTGCTAAATTTTTAATAATCAGTGATTTGGATGATTTGCTTATTCCCCAATTAGGAAAAACAATGATTGAAGAGCTTAATATTCTTAGCCTGAAATATCCAAAAGCCGGAGCGTTCTTGTATAAAAGATTTACAGTCAGTTACAAAATAGGTATAATCTTTGATAAACATTGACTTATATATAAATGATTCTTTTTAGCCAAAAATTTTAAAGATTTTTCAATCAAAGACCTTCTTGAGCAGTCTTTAATAAGTTCGAAAAAAGGTACTGGAAAATCAGTAATAAGTACATCAAAAGTTGAAACTGTCTGGCTTCATTGGCCAGGAATAATGGCGAATGGATCAGATCTTGTACCTGTCCCCACCGTTCTAAACAAAATGTTCCACATGAGAATTGTGACAGTTTATGAAAATCTGCACAATCAATCCAAGGTAGTGTCAAAATTTTAAATTTATACAAAAAATCTTCATATAGTATTTGGGTCGGGAAGGGTGTGTGTGTTACGCACATTAATGGTCCCCTTGAGGGAAATTTATCTTTTTTCTGTGAAATATTTTAATGGGCGAGTTTGTACTCATTGGAAAGCCCTTTCGCAGGCGGAGGACCTTTTGCGTTTAGATTTGGGTTTTGCTGTGAAAATTTTTGAAATTTTCATGGCTGAACTTGAATGTTGGGGGTCTTATGAGAACATCGGAGCGAAAAACCTTTTGTGAACAAAAACTTTTTTTGAATTGCCGCCAAATTTGGGTTTTCGGGTTTACGACCCGATTAGTATTGTAGTATTTTGCTACACTGAACTTTGCCTTTCAAATGCGGGCACCCGAAAGGGCGCCATTCCGCTTGTTACAAATATTTGGTAGTTTCATGAAGTAAGAGAAAAAGGTATGCACAAAAGATTATGAAAGTGTTTTAAGCTTTTGGGCAGTAAAACCGGTCCTACTCAGACCGTAGGAAACATTTCTGAAAAAGAAATTGGGTTAATTGCACATTAGTAGTCAAACGGAACTTCAGTAGTCTAATGGAAGTTTAGTAGTCCAAACCACAGTTGGACGCTCGAAAAAACAGCGCCGCCGGCGCTGAAAGAAAAAATTTTCGCCGCCGCCGCCGCCGATGAAAAATTTTACCGCCGCCGCCGGCGTTGAAATAAAGGAAATTCGGCGGCGCCAGCACCGGCGGCGCCAGCACCGCCGCCGGCGAATTCCCTTTATTAATTCGCGGAAAGTATAGAATTTGACTAGCGCCACAACCACTGCCTCCGCTCAGCGGAATCCGCTGCTCACTCAAATTCTTGCTCAATAAGCCAATCTCAAGATGAACTGAAATTTATTCAGTTTTTACAAATTGTAGTAAATACATACCGTATTTCTTCTAATTGCCGCACAGTCCCTAATTACCGCACACCCCTAACTTTAAAGACTTATATCTCGGTATACACAAAAATAATGATTCAAAATGCTTTTCACAAGCTTCAGCTGTTACGTATAATAAGAATTGACTGGCGGTTTTTTGACACCGCCGGCGGGGGCACCGGCGGCGACGATTTGTCCGCCGCCGCCGCCAGCACCGCCGCCGGCGGCGCGAAAATTTTCCCCGCCGGCGCCTGGCGGCGCCGCCGCATAAAGATCGCCGCCGCCGCCCGGCGGCACCGCCGGCGGTGGCGGCGGCATGTCAACTATGGTCCAAACTAGAGGCGCCTGTGCGGCTGATGCCGCATTGTCCCAACTTCTTTTATGTACATTGTTCGGGACATACGCTGTTTCTCAGATGTATCCTCGTGGTTTCCCATGGTAGTTTGAGGGAATACATGTGGTTTGGCCCCATTCACCCGATCATGGTAGTTTGGGGGTATCCCGGCAGGTCCACCTACTCTGCCAGACTTACTGACCCTACCAGGGACCACCTAGACCAGGCTTCTACGCCTGAGGTCTAGCCCCCCTGGCACGTGCTACAAGTTCGTGCCAATCCATCTGGACGTGGAGGAAGCCGAGCTTGAAGGGTTCCTAGATTCGGAAAGAGAAATCATCACGGCGGGCTCTCAGAAACTGCCTTTTGAGTACGCTCAGCAAAGAGGCACCAAATGGGATGGGAAGCTAGTAGAGATAGACCAAACCAAAGCAAGATGGTCCCAGTGCCGAAGTGGCGGTACAAATCTTCCATGGACGGCGCTGTCAACGAGATCACATCCCTCTCAGCAACAGTCTTTCGGGACTTGGCTCTCTCAAACGTCTCCAACATCCTTCCAGTCCGCCTGGTAGATGCGGCACTACAAGACATGAATTTCCAACCCCCCCTCCCCTGGTTTATTTATCATAAATAACGTAAGTAAGATAATGGACTTTCTAGCCTAATATATAAAGCTTCAAGGTGAATTTCACAGTCAACGGTTTGATTCCACTTGGAAACGAGCACATCTAAAATTGGAAAAAAACGGGACGGTTTTTTCCGTTCTGAAATCAACCCGATAAAGGTACAAAAGTGTTCCAAAATCGGACCGATAATCAGTCCGAAAATCCTTCCGATTTCGGAACATCATGCGCTCTGAATTTCGGCACAGGTATATTTTCATCTAAGAGATTCGTAAGTCACGAGAAACAAATATTCCGAAATTTTGAACTCTAAAATTTTGCCTCGCTGTCTAATTTGGTGTTTTTTAGTGTCAAATAACTTTTTTTTATCAAAATAATGATTTGTTAGACGACCAATAAAAATGTTTCAAAATTTTTCATAAAAACGTTTCAGAATGTAATTTTTCCAAAAAAAAAAAAACTAACGTTAAGAAGGACGAAAAATTGCACTAATTTGTATTATTTTATTTGTAATAGAAAAAGATTTAGCCAACTACGAACGGTGAAAACTCGCTTGTACATCTAGTTGACAATGAAGTGCTACAATCCATTGAAGCTAGTTTCAGTCGAAACTCAAACGATTCCATCAAATTATTTGACAAACTGAAAAGTCAGAATATTTATTTACCAGATTCAGTTAAATGCTACAACAGGTTAATAACTAAAACAATGAAGAGCACTTCATTTTGTCCGACGCCACAAAAATGTTATTTTACAAAACTCGAAAATACAGAATGCAGTGTAGCTACTATACCTTATTCAGACAACGTGTTAGCAAAAAACATAACCGTATTCATATCGGAAAAACCAGGATACTTTGTAGCTGAAAGGAATGGCTGTTCATTTTGATATGTTACTTTCTTTTCCTTTTGAGTGCTTAACCAAAATTTTAAAAATTGGGATCAGAAAAAAAAGCAATTAACAGATTTATTTGCAAGATAAACTTTTCAGGCTAAGATATAAGGTGCCTATAAGGGGGTAACTATTAAAGAGGGGATATAAATATAATATGATATATAAATATAATATAATATATAAATATAAATAATGTCCATACGAGAGAGACTTGCCTCTTCTTTACTGTAACTAACAAAGACCAACTAGACTAATATTTACTTCTAATTGCCAATCAGACTGTTTTCTGATGTGTTTATTATTATTTATCTATTGTTGAATAAATGTTTAAAATGTTAATACGTCTTCAAAAATCAAGATTTGGTTATTGAATTCAGTCAAACCAATCAAAAGCCCTAACTCAAAGAATATATTTCGATAATTTTCAACTGCTAAATCGCTTGATATATATAAAAGCACAAAATAAGTATCTTGGAGTTAAAAATATTTTTAGTATATACGAAGTTTAGCTTATTGAAAAAGAATATTTCAACAATAGTGCATTGAAATGACCGATAAAACGGCACACCCTTAGGTTCCACAGCCAGCTGAGTCGGACACTTTCTTAACATATGGTTTGAATTCTTGAACTCTATCCGAAATATCGAAATAATTCCGATTTGGCAGATCTTTTTTTTCAAAATGACTACATTTTTGCCATTAAAGGGGCATATAAACGCGTTACACGGTGAAAAGGCGGAGCCCAGCAGTTCTTTTCTTTCTCGATAAATTTTTACATGCGTTCTTATCTATATTTTTTAAGTTTTCTGCCTAGTTTTTAAAAGTGGTATAAGGTCACCAATATTAGATTTGATGCAGAACGAATGAAAAATGGGATGATTCAAAAAAATTTGCTGGTCCCCGCCTTAACTTTTTGAAACGCGCTGGACACATGATTCCCGTTCGCTTTTCAAAAGAAGTTGCTGCTGCAACGGGAACCGTTGGTGGGACTACACTGATTCAGGTAGGGTGATAGTAAGTCACCGTAACTTCTACAAGTCACCAATATTAATTGACTAAAAAATAAGCGAAAATAAGCGGCGAAATAAGCGGAGAGTTGACTATATTGTGTTTATTCATAATTATTTTTTTAAATTGGTGAAATAATATTAATTTACCGGTTAATTTACTGTCAATTGACCATTGGTCACCCCGAGGTTTTCCTCACCATGAAATAAATACGCACATGAAAAAGATATCTTGTATTATACGTGGAATTTTTAAGTCACTGAGTTTCCGGTGACTCACCGGTGAATTACCGGTAAGTCACCCGAATTTCAAGTCACCGGTCGCTAACCCAACCCGAAAACTGACCAAAGACAACTAAAAAAAGAGTGCAAACCCTGGGATAAGAAAGTGTCGGACTCGGCTGGAGATTGAACTTGAGGGGGAATCATTATATCAGTAACTTTATTGTGTTTAAAATTGAGAAAAATCATTATTCTTGGGAAAAAAACACACGCAGAACAAAAAAATTTCATTTTCATGTTTAAAGCGTAAATGTAAGTGTGAATGTTTTTAGTATTTACACTCACAATTGTGAAAGAGACATTGCGCAAACTTTTACACAATTTTTTTAAATTAATTTGAAAATAATAAATTGTATTTAAAGTTTTTCTCTTAAAAAAATATTTGTTAATTTTCATATCGATTTATCTTAGTCCTTAAAAATATGCATTCCCCATTTTACACGAAAACAGCTGACTTTAATGTTTGCGTTTTTGACGTTTTTTTATTTTAAAAAATATATCAACTCAAAGCACTGTTCCGCTGTTTTTCTAATAAATAACCGTTTTGGTTATGCGTGAATTTTGTTCCTACAAGCGCAAAATTTCACGGATAGTTGAAAAAATTAAAAAAAAACAATATTTGGAAGTCAGCTGCCCCTCTGAATCAGTCAAGTCAAGATTTCTGCTCAGGCAAATTCAAAGGGGCAGATCTCGATCTATGTTGTTATTTATTGTGATGTTTCAAAAGACATTTCCTGTAATATTGAAGAAGTCTATAACAAACCTTGTCACCTCATTTTTCAGCCCAAAATTTTTTTTTGGGTGATTGTAGTAGTATAGAAAGGCCATTTTCAGGACACCCGTTACACCCATTTCTCAACACAAAATCCTTAGGCAATATTAACAGCTTATTGCGCAATGAGAGTGGGCTACATCGTCTGATCTGGAATTGTTAAGCAACGTCACGCTCGACTAGTCGATAGTTCTAAATTTTGAAATAATTTTAATGCAAACAAAAAATAATTCGAAAAACATTTTTAACACTTTTGAAGCAAAAACAACTAATAAAAAACTAAAAAATTACCAGACTTTCAAGTATTTTTCAGGTTCCTTATCGGCATTTATAACCTCATATTCAAGTTTCTCGACCCAGATTTCCTGAGAAAGCCGGCTATTTTTTTAATTCTGAGCAAAAAAAAATTCGATCCACAGGGGGTATAATGGTTTTTTAGTCAAAACTTTAAAATTTAAATTGGCGTCTTTTGAATTTTTAAAGGGAATAAAGGCTGCATAGGGAGGGAAAGGGAATAAAAGAGGGCTACTTTCATGCAAATAACGTTAAAAAAGTAAATGTTCATATTTTGTATAGGCCCTTTATGTATAGTATAGGCTCTTCATTCCTAATTTACAATAGTGGGGTTTTTTTGCCTTCGTCCCCCTGTGGTTTTTTTCGCAACAACAGAGGAAAACAAGGCAAAAAACCTCCTTATTGTCGAATAAAACCAAAAAAATATTTGTAAAAAATTTTTTAACAAATATATTTAACAGAATTTACAAGATACTATTCTTTTGAAAGTTTTTATTATTAATGTTGCAAAATTTTTAATTAATTACATCGGATATTCTTTAAGAACTCATAACTTTGACCGAGATCTCTGAAATCACAGCAAAAAGCTATTAGCAGAGGCATATTATTGCTGCACTTTCAAGTTTTTAAATCAGTTATCTAAAAAATTAATTTAAGAAGTTGTTACCCTACCGGAGTATACCTCCCCCCAAATGAATTTTTTTAAAGTGTTTCCAAACACCCTATATCAACCTAAAATCACCTCAGAAGTTCGAAAAAGACATTATTTTTGTGTTCTGGTCAATAAAGAATTGAGTTTTGGGCGTTTTGAAATTTCGACCATTTGCCTGTTTTACCATGTTTTGGTCACTGGAGCTGGGCAAAAAGAGCCTCTAAATGCATTTTTGATCAAGAGTCTTGCTAGGAATTATGTCTAAGGTGAATAAAAAATTGAGTTTTGGGCCCCTTCGGGGGCGCAGGGTCTTGGTTACTTGGGGTTGAGATGCGCACACCCACATACCTTAGACACAAATCACTCGAAAGTGACTCTGGATGCATAAAAAATGTATGCATACCAGAGTTTCTTTATGCGGTAGGCCCCAGTTAACAAAACTATGTTCAAATTCCATCTTTTTGGGGTCAAGGTACCCTCAACATCTGATTTACTGAGTATAATAAACAAAAATCAACTAAAAATACCAAAATTCAAGATTAAAAAAAATCGACTTTTTATAGAAAAAAGTAGGTGAAAACACCTTTTTTATCGTGTGCAACGTGTAGGAAATGCTTAAAAATGGTTAAAATGGTGTTTTGAAAAAAGTTCATAAAAAAATTCATTTAGGGGGTTGGATATACTCCGGTAGCGAAGTTGTGAATCGCAGTTGACTCTCAATATTAAGAATCCTTGGTGACCGGCCTAAAAGGTTTTTTCTATTGAAACTCCATACAATCTTGAGGTCGTTTAATCGAATGCACTACACTGAAATATTTTTAGGATTCCTTTGTATCAAGAGTCTTCGTAAAAAATGTTTTACTAAAACAGTTTCATTAATCTAATAAACCCAAAAATTAACAAATTTCTGCCCATGAGTTTCGGGTTGTCTAGAAAGTCTTGCGTTAACTAAACTTTGCGGGTAGACACCAGAAGACTACGTAAGTATGCCAAGAGAGTGAGTAGGTATTCCAGAAGACTGAGTAAGGATGCCAGAAATGTAGTTAAGTACGTACGTACCTGATTGTGTTATCACTTTGAAAGAAAAAGCTGAAAACTGAAAGCTAATTAGACAAAACCAAAATTTGCCCGAAAAAAGTAAATTTGACCCGAAAAAGCTCTGTCCGAAGTAGTCGCACGAAATTTTTAAGGATCTTAGCATATGTCTTTGATATTTGCCCATAATCATTTTCGTAGCAACTGATTTGAACCTTTTATAAAGTATATAACTTTATGTAAATTTCAACACCGGATACGATTCAAAATAAAAAAAAATTAACAAATAAATAAGTTACACGAAAAATTAAATCTTAAAGCTCTGGCTATGGAATGCTCAAGCTGAATTATAAATTACTTTTCTTCTATTAAGAAAATATTAAATCATATCTTATTTTTTAAATTTTATATATTGGTAAAAACACAGTTTGCCTTGGTCCCAAAAGGCTGAAACCCAAAAATTTCAATTTTTCAATTAGGTCAATTTTTTTTCTGAAATTACTTTCCTGCAAGAAGTTTTCTAATATTTTAGGGTCTCAAAATGCACTTGGCACACCTAAAACTCGATTTCGGGCAGACCTACTAAATGTGGTTTAGCCAAAAATTTAACTCAATTTCCTTCATTTTTGACTGTACACTAAAAAAACTGAAGGCTGTCTGACTCAACTGACTTAGACAAAAGTAGCGAGCAAAAAAATTCAATCAAGCTGAGAATACGCAAACTCACAACTCTGTTAACTCGCCGGTAGCTTAATCGGAAGCTAGAGTTTGTTATCCGGTCAAGCTTTGAAAGCTTCGCGTTTCGATCACCTACGTCGTTATTAGTAACCGGTTTTAGCAAAATACCGGTTTATTTGCGACAAAAATTAACCGAAAACCCGGTACACTTCGGTTAACCGACCGAAAATTTTGGAAAAAAACCAGCTTTGAAAAAAACCGGTTTTTTTAAACCGACCGATCCAAAAAAACCGACCAAATCCAACCCTAGTTATTAGCCAAGAAAAACATCCGGATTACTATGTTTATTTCAATCAGCTTTTTAAAACCAATTTTTTGAATACTTTTTCTGTTTATCAAAGCTAAATAAATAAAAGAAACATAAATAAAAAACCGAAATATATTTTAAAATTTCATTTAAAATTGCAATTTAAACTTAGTAACTACAAACCTTGTGAGCTGAAACCTGTATATGGTTAGTTTCATTTGATACGTGTACGTTTGCTCCTTTAGCCAAAACACCTGTGTACAATAACCGAAAACCCGGTACACTTCGGTTAACCGACCGAAAATTTTGGAAAAAACCGGCTTTGAAAAAAACCGGTTTTTTACCGACCGATCCAAAAAATCGACCAAATCCAACCCTAGTTATTAGCCAAAAAAACGCTCCATAAAACTAATAAAAACGATGTAATAGCAAAACAATTAAGAAAAAATCGACCAAGAATGAGAATGAATAATCCTAAAATCTTTTCCCTATCCGCAAATAATATATTGGCATTTTGTTGTTAAGCGCCAAGATATAAATAAATATTTGCAAATATTGGCGCCAATATTTTTTTTAATATTGGCGCCAATATTGGCAGGTGACAACCTTATACAGTCAACCCTCGATTTAACGGCACCCCTGGGGACCGGGTGCGGGGTGCCGTTAAATCGAGGGTACCGTTAAATCGAGGTGCCGTTAAATCGAGGTATCTGAAAAAAAAATATTATAGAGTGCCGTTAAATCAAGGGTCTATGATAGCTTGCAACACATTATTATCCGACCAAAATTTGCTTTTATTTTTGGCAATAACAACATAAACTTATTTCAACAAGCATTGTTCAGCAGTTAGACCGAAAATAATTAGCGATTTTCGGCTGCACTTGCGTATTTCTTCGCTCTTTGTAGAAGTAGTCATCCAGTGAATCGCTGAGACGCAGTATAGTAGGACCTGCAGAATTCTCTTCCAGATATTGACGGACGAATTGTAAATGCCCTTGTACCTCGAGACGAATGATTGCAGGTCGCTCTGGCTAAATTTCTTCGACATCTATAGTTTCATTGTCACTCTCGCCAGGGCCCTCTTCATCGGTTATCGAAGCGTGTAACAATCATTGCAAAATACCAGGAAAAATGCTTTTATGAATTTCAACATGCAAGCAATGTAAAACAAACTCAAAAATAACAATCATAGCCTCGGCTAAAACAAAACTCAACTCGTTACAATTCCCCCTTTTTTTCCCAGGCTTTGGGAAAATCTTTGTAACAAACCCTATAATGTTCTTCTCTGCAGTCCAGGCACGCGTCATAGCTCCATCTCTCCACACACTCGTCATGCTGCGCGTATCTATTTGATCACTCTGAAAAATATCAAATGTAGCTTTCGAAGAAGTGCTTCAGCTATCGTCTGGCTCTTTGCGTCTGATAGAGGGACTGAAACCACATATTTTGTAAACCAACAAACGACATTAAGTATGTGCTTGTTTCCCTTGGCACTAGTCGGAAATGGTCCACATAAGTCTAGTCCGACTTTCGCAAATATCGTATTAGCCGGAACGCTAGTCATAGCGCTCTGAAATCCGGGATTTGGATCGCATGTAAGCTGGCATGTGATGCACTGCCGGGTCCATTCCAAGATGCTAGCTCTCATTCTATCCCAGAAGTATCTTTTACTAATCTTTTTGAGTGTCTTCTCGAAGCGAAAATGACCACCACCTAGAGGAGACGTGTGAAACTGATCAAAAACTAGTACACGAAGAGATCTTGGTACACAAACTCGAGCCCGTTTTCCAGCTGCAGCGAAATAAAGAATATTGTTGACAACTTCATATTCTGATGCACGCTTGATGAATCTTTCTTTATCTTTTAGGTCTTCCAAATCTGCAGGTAAAACTTTATTCAAGATGTATTCGATAAGTTGATTACACTCGACGTCCCTTTCTTGCATAAAACTGCATGCATACCAGAGTTTAGTTGTGCAGTAGGACCAAGCTGACAAAAATTTGTTCAATTTCCATACTTTTAGACTATTTTCCAGTGTCCCGGTACCCTTTTAAATTAGGGTGGGATCGGGATAAAGGATAAGAACCTTTAAAAGTGTTTGTTTTTTAGTTAAATCATAACCTTTCTATGTTGTCATATTTACAACACTGCTAGCCAAATTGAACTAACATTTTTTCGTTGTCATACCTAAACTAACAAACACTTTTGTTAGTTTGTTATTTTTTAAGCTACTAATACCAACGAGCATGTTCCTTCTTCAAAAACGTTTTTGTACTTTTTAAGAAACATTGTTAGTTCAATTTTTATCCCAATTTTTTTCCTATTATGTTTTCTTTTTTTTCAAACAACTGAAATTTTGGTCATATTTTTTCATAACAAACTTTTGCGCCAGGGCTGCAGCCCGGTTCTGTTTTTCTAGTTTTCTGTGTTTTTTTTAACAAATAATTTTGTAAGCTTGTACCAAATTCTGAAAATTTTGACTCTGATCCCGGTGCAATGACTATCTTCTCCGAATTTAATATTAATGTTATGCCGATCTGGTTGTCTAAAAAGTTTATGTTATCAGTTTCTCACTAGGTCAGATTTTGAGATTTTGTGGGACCAAGTCTAAAATGATCAAAAACCATAGGGGGGACCAAGTCTAAAATGACCAAAAACCATAGGGGGACCAAGTCTAAAATGACCAAAAACTATAGGGGGACCAAGTCTAAAATGACCAAAAACCATAGGGGGACCAAGTCTAAAATGACCAAAAACCATAGGGGGACCAAGTCTAAATGACCAAAAACCATAGGGGGACCAAGTCTAAAATGACCAAAAACCATAGGGGGACCAAGTCTAAAATGACCAAAAACCATAGGGGGACCAAGTCTAAAATGACCAAAAACCATAGGGGGACCAAGTCTAAAATGACCAAAAACTATAGGGGGACCAAGTCTAAAATGACCAAAACCATAGGGGGACCAAGTCTAAAATGACCAAAAACCATAGGGGGACCAAGTCTAAAATGACCAAAAACCATAGGGGGACCAAGTCTAAAATGACCAAAAACCATAGGGGACCAAGTCTAAAATGACCAAAAACCATAGGAGGGACCAAGTCTAAAATGACCAAAAACCATAGGGGGACCAAGTCTAAAATGACCAAAAACCATAGGGGGACCAAGTCTAAAATGACCAAAAACCATAGGGGGACCAAGTCTAAAATGACCAAAAACCATAGGGGACCAAGTCTAAAATGACCAAAAACCATAGGGGGGCCAAGTCTAAAATGACCAAAAACCATAGGAGGGACCAAGTCTAAAATGACCAAAAACCATAGGGGGGACCAAGTCTAGAAGAATCATAGGCAGAAAAATCATAGGCATGAGCTTGATTCGAAAATTGAAGAACAATATTTAAAAAAAAATGTTTTTCATGCGTCAATAGATGCTGATCTTCATGGTTGTTGAAGGTCAATAACTTTCTAAATATCAATTCGGCCCTTCACATTTTAAATAAAAACAAGAACTTGTCTGTCACTTTGTTAAAACTTTTTTTGTAACATTTTAGATGCTATCATTTATTAATGCTACTGCCTCACAAAATACACAACCTGTGACATTGAAAACTTACAAGAGAAAAAATTTAGATAAAAAACATTTTTTTAGTAAAAAAAGTTTAGAAAATCGGATATAATCACGAAAAGTTAAGGTCAATAAGTTGCCAGTCAATAATGCACGTTTTACACATTCTATTTTTTTCTTTAAGGCAAGTAATACCATTATCAAAACTATTTTTTCCCGCGACAATGCAACAAAAATGTTGCATTGTCGTATGCTTTGCATCGTGCGACAAAATAATAAAAAAAAGTTTTTATGTCGCGCGACAATGTGACAAATTTTGCTCTTTGTCGCGCGACATTGCAAAATTGACTTTCTGAGACAAAAATGATTTAATTTGTTGTACTGTCGCACGACAATTAGCAAAAAAAATATTTTGTCGTGAAACAAATGTTTTGCTAAAAATATTTAGTCGGGCGACAAAATAGTTTTGATGTTGCTTTGACTCGTTGCCGTTAATATGATGACTCCCATTGGAAAATCTTTTAGTGTAACAAGACCATTTCTTGCAAGTTTTCTAACAATTTTTTAAATTTTTGATACGTCCAATACGGATTGTAACATGTGTTGGTTCTTGTACAACTTTTCAGGCTGATTACAAATCTGCGCTTGGTTTAAGTTCAAATCTTACCAAGTTCCTCTCAGGCACAAAATTTTGTTAGTTGCTGCGTGCCCACTCCACCAGGTATTGAGCTTTCTTGCCACTTTTTCTGCGTTTGATCAAAGTTTCGATCGTGTAGAATGATCGGCGATCGTCATTTACGGTGAATTTTTCTGGAAGATCAATTTATTCGCCGCGTTCGATTCTAGCATTGAGAGATCGTTCATACTAAATGGTTTTATTAAGAAGCTATAAATTATAGCTTAAATGTTTGTGCCTTTGTTATGGTCTGAAATTACAAAAGTAGTAGAAAGTAGTTTAGTATCTCTTTTTGCTTTTTCTTTTATTTTTATAATTGCATAACCTTCCGCTGTATATTGTAATTCATTACCACAATCATTTTTTAATTTATTAGTTAAACTTAAAGCAATTTGTTGTTCATGATTCACCCCAGTTTTTTTAGGCTAGCGATTTCTATAATTTAGTGCAATTATGCTTTGTAGCTCGTTTTTTGAGTAACCCCTGCCTTACTAACTTAAACCAAGCGCAGATTCGTAATCAGCCTGAAAAGTTGTACAAGAACAAACACATGTTACAATCCGTATTGGACGTATCAAAAATTTAAAAAATTGTTAGAAAACTTGCAAGAAATGGTCTTGTTACACTGAAAGATTCCCATTATGATTATTGTTGAAGGTCATTGACTTTCTAGATATCAATATCTTTAGTTCTTGACTTTTTAATTAAGAAAAAGAACTTGTGTGTGACCATGTTAAAACTTTTTTTGACATTTTATGATTTTTATCTCTCATGACTGCTAATCTCTTACAGACAAACACATTTGATGACATTGAAAACTAACATGGCAAATAGTTTATCTAAATGCAAAGAATAAGAAAAAAACATGTGTTTTGCACAAATAAATTCAAATATATTAATTTTTATAGTTTCAACAAAGTAGATTCAATTGTTCTTGTGCTGAATTTTGTTTCGAAACATGAATCCAGTGTTAGAACAGCCTTTTAAAAAACCAATGTCTAACGAAATATGTATAAATTAGATGGATAGATAGATGATTTGCCGACAAGTTCGAATCAAGCTAATGGAATTTTTTTTTCGAAAAAGTTCCAATCCAGTTCGGTTGAAAGAGGTCGGTTTTTGATGGTCGCATTCTTTACTAATTTGTAAATCAGGTTTAAACGACTTGTAAGTAATTTTTATATGCTCAAAACAGGACTTATGTCGTTTACATTCCACGTTCAATTTTTTTGAAAGTGCTGAAAAGACACCTTCACTAACGTTATCTGCTCATAATGATGTTTCTGATGACGTTTCTGATCTTGAAAGTTTAACTTTTCTCAAAAAAGATTTGAATGCTAATTCTCAAGGGAAGATGGTCTTTTTAGAATATTTTAGACTGAATTTTGTTCAAGTATGAAAAAAAAGTAATAAAATTTGAACTTTTTCACTTTCTAGAGTTTATCGCATTTAGAAAATTTGTGTGGATGTGATAATCATCAAATAATGACCTTAAAATATCCTTAAAAGACCTTTTGAAAAGTTGAAGTCAATTTTTTTGAGAAAAATTAACTTTTTCAGATTAGAAACGGTTTAAAAATGTTTCTTTTATCATGTTAAGCAGAAAAAAGCAGTTTATGATGCCTTCTTGAGTCATTTTTCTAAAAAATTGAAGGTGGGATGTAAACGACATAAGTAACCTTTAAACGGCGAAAAAGTTATTTTATGACACTTTTCCACACACAAAATGGATTTTTCGAAAAAAAAAATACTGACCGAAATTTGACTTTTACTTGTGGACCAAAGTAAAAGAAACCGGTGGGCTTCTGGATATCTTTAAAAGATGGAATTTGAACACATTTTTCTTAACTGGGGCCTACCGCATAAAGAAACTCTGGCATGCATTCATTTTTTATGCATCCAGAGTCACTTTCGAGTGATTTGTGTCTAAAGTATGTGGGTGTGCACATCTCAACCCCAAGCCACCAAGCCCCTACGCCCTCTCCGGGGGCGCAGAGAGCTTGATGGGTTAGAGATGCGCGCACTCACTTACCTTAGACATAATTCCGACTCATGATAAAAAATGTATAAAGAGACTCTTTTTTCCCAGCTCCAGTGACCGACTACACAAATTTGAACTTTCCTCCAAAAAAATCTTATATCCACCACCTGGATTGGAACTTTTTCAAAAAAATAACGATCGAAATTCGAACTTACATATATTCAAAATCAGACTGCGATAAATACCCCTTAAATAACCCACTCAAATAACCCCTCATAAATATACCGGGTTAGTTAGGGGAGGGGGTTATTTAAGCGGGGATGGGTTTGGCGGTGTGTTATTCATGACACATACACAGCGTGTCAAAATGAAAAAAAGCGTAAAGTTGGACATTCAAATTTCGTTATCGATAAAAATCTTAATTTCAGTCAACGCTAGTTCTGGATTTTTTTAGTTAAATAAGTAATACTTCTATATATAAAGTATAGTACCAAAAGATTCCTGAATTTACGCTGAATATTTCTGTCTTTTTTTTCCATTTTGCCCTTTTGCTTTTGGTTTGAATTTTATTCCAGTTTAAATTACTGTTTTTTGGCTGGTGTTTGGCGCATTCAAAAGGGCTGATCTCAGACAGGCAACTCGAAAAAAACAAATTCCGACTCCCGAAACAAATTCCGACTATCAGCGAGTGGTATATTTGGAATAACAATCTTGGCGCTTTGAAGAAAAAACCGGCGGATTGCAGTTGCGTGACCAAATTTTCAGATTAGTTTACTTATTAGTTTAGAGCATCTATGGGATGATAAAACAACTAAATCTGAATTTAAACATAGCACTATCAGATAGCCCTGTTCACGGCCTTTCAAATGGTGTGAAATACTTGTGTGACTTTATTAAAAACATAAGTAATCTATTTAAATGTTTGTGGCTACTTCCCAAATTTGGACGTATCCGAGTAGGTAACTTTCGAAGTCTGTATCACTCTAATGAAACACGAAAAGAGCAAAACTAATAGCGCCATCGTGTTCAGCGTATCGTAAATAAAGTATACATGCAATAATCCGAAATATCCAAAATCCTCTATTGGACACTCTTACAACAAATCACTCGTAAACACAAATACTTTCCTACTTTCTGGTCTCGACATGACTTTGCGTTTTTTGTACATAGTCGTCCAATTCAGGGCGGTCCTGGTAGTTTTCAGAACTGTTTCAGAGCTAACTTTTTTTACCGGTGTTCCAGTGGTCATGATTATATTTAAGTTTATACTCTAAACGACGCGAGAAAGCAGGGCTATATTTAGTATGAGGATGTATATGACAATGCGTGTAAAATTTGCGAAAAAAAACAAAAGGTTTCATAAAATTCCAAAAAATTCGGAAAGCCTGGAATTTTTTATAAAAATTTTGTCTTTTTTTTAGCAAATTTTGCAAACACAATATACAACCTTCACAACACAACATCATATACAATAAAGCATAAACTTGTATATAGTCATGTCGACCAGAACACCAATAAGAACCTAAGTATTGAAATGGTTCCGAAAACTACCAGGACGGCGCTGAATTGGACCAGGGAAAACTTTTAAAAAAAATATCTCAAAATTTTGATCTGATGTGTTTTTTGTCGGATGGATGGTAATATCGATTAGTGTGAAAATTAAGAGGTTAAAAAGAAAAAGAAAATTAACGGAATTGAGAAAATCCCATTTTCTAGTCAAAATACCTCCCCCTCCAAAGTCTGTCCTCCTTTAAAAAACCATGTAACTCGTACAGCAATTTGCGAAATTTGAATTCGCGCGGGCACAAGGTAACTTGATCAATAATGTTGTCGAATTATTCTTTGCTTGCATTTAAAATTTTTTCAAAATTTTGGTCATCCACTAGTCGAGCCCAACGTTGCTTGGCATTGCCAGATCGGACTAGTTAGACGACTTACGTTGCTACACCTTTCTATTGCAGAAAAGTGTTCTATATTGATCAATAAATAAAATTCAAACATTCAAACGCATTTTTAATTTTATTTAAAAATAATGTTTAAACGTCTCCTTGGTATTTTTTATATGCTCAAAACGATAAAAAAAGTTATTTTCTAACACTTTTCCACACCAAAAGTTGTTTTTTTAGCAAGAAAAACGTTTGATGAGCTAGGCAAAAAGAGCCTCTAAATGCATTTCTATCAAGAGTCTTGCTCGGAATCATGTCTAAGGTGATTGAGTGCGCGCATCTCTAACACACCAAGCCCACTTCGGGGGCGCAGGGGGCTTGGTGGCTTGGGGTTGAGATGCGCATACACACTTACTTCAGACACAAATCACTCGAAAGCGACTCTAGATACATGGAGGGGGCTTGGGGTTGAGACGCGCACACCCACATACCTTAGACATGAATAACTCGAAAGTGACTCTGGATGCATGGAAAAAGAATGCATATCAGAGTTTTTTTATGCGGTAGGCTCCAGTCAACAAAACTTTGTTCGATCCCATCTTTTTAGTGTGTTTAGGTACCTCTTTAGCTTCTCTCACCTTGGTCCCCCAGGGCAAAAAGTCAATTTTTGGCCAAAATTTTTTTTCTAAAAATTAACTTTTTATGCCGAGTGCCGAGATATGAATAAAAAATATGAAAGTAAAAACCGAGAAGAGATCCAGAATTTTCAACCGCAGGCTGACTCCTTTAAAATAATTTTTCAGTAAAATAAATAGGTTTATGGCCATTTTCATATTTTGTATTGGTATGTTCTCTTTTTTTTATTTTTTTAGTCGAGTGGATTAGCAGTTGTTTTTCTGTGAAAATAAATATGAGTGTAAAACTAGTCGTCGAACCAAATGAAATCCTATTCTTCAAATTCTTCAACTTCAAAAAATTCTTTTCTTATTGTCTGTCCTCCTTAAAAATAAATATAAGATTTTTTAACACCATTTTATTTTTAGTAGCAACATTATTTACAAAAATTTAAGACATGCAGAAGAAGGTTCTAGAGACATACATACGTTTCTCGACAGCCCACCTGTTTCTGTAGTAACCTCTTTGTCATTTAGCTTTGGCAAATAGTTGTCACTTTTGGAAATTTTTGGTTTTTTGCGCATTCCTTTAGCAACATTAATTTGGAAAATTTCTTGTGTGCTACTTTTCTAAAAAAAAATTACTTGAGCACTTTATGACTCTATTTTTTCAAACAAGTTAAAAAAATTTTAAATTAAAAAAGGAGACTACTTACTTGGGGGTATTTGACATTTTCATTTTTAAACATTTGTTCATCCTTTCGCATTACGATAAAGCAACTTTTGTATAACATGAATTAATGTATGTTTCTCTACTATCAGAAAGCTTTCAAAAACTGAAATCAGCTTAGTTGTATGTAATGTATTGTATTAAATAAATTATTCACGGCATACATTTCAACAGTTCACCTCCTCAATTTTCGCTCTCTGTTTTAGAGCACATTTTTTCGACAATTCTGTCCATTCAAAGACGTTTCTTCACAACTTCACGAAATTTTATGGATAAGTCGACAACATAATAAAAAGCTGAGATCCGTGGCTACAAGCCCGTGAAAAACAAAAAAAAATTACAGAAATATTTGATAAAAACACACAAAAAATTTGAGGGGGTAAACTATAAAATTTTATTGGGTGAAAAATCTTTTTTTAAGGAATAAATTACTCACAACTGAAAAAATTTTGGAAATATTCTAGTTTTTTAAGACTTTCTGATAATGGAAAAACATAATTAACCGTCTTTCTTCTGATAAAAACCGTTTATTTTCCAATCACCTTCTAGAGTGCCCCTTTATTAGAGACTACCCAATTATTGGAGACTGCCCGCTTATTTTTTCGATCAGAATTTGGTATTTTTTGAGTTTACCCTTTTCTCCCCTAGTTTTTTTTAAAGTGGCCCGAAAACACATTTAAACTACTTTTGCATGATTGATACAATACAAAAAAAATTTATGAACAGTTTCTAATCTGAAAATTTAGACTTATCTTAACAATTGGCTTCAAGTTCTCAAAGGTAGGTAGTCTTTTTAGGTACTTCAAGGTCTTTTTTTCAGTTATTCAACATATATTCGCTTATGTTCAGGCAACGGTAGCCAAGCGTATGTTGAAACAGGCTGAATGAGGTCTTTTACATTTTTTTACTCCGAAAAAATATTTGAGTCCGTGCTAAAGTACGCTAGCCTACCCTTGCCTAATACTAATTACCCTAATTTCCCGCGTATAACGCGCGCATTAAACGCGGGAGCGCGTTATCTATGGGGTGCGCGTTATCTGAGTGGTGCGTGTTATCTGAGGGGTGCGCGTTACCTGAGGATGGACTAAGATTCTAAAAGATCTATCAATTTCTTTATTTTTAAATACAGGCAACTCTCGGGCAAAAATATTTTTCCCACCGGCAAAAATGTTCGTTAAATCGGGGTTTCGTTAAATCGAGAGTTGACAGTATATTTAATTGAATTTGATAGCTCGTTAGAGAGCATAGATCATGGTCTATGCGATTGTGCCAAAAAATTGACACAAAACTTTTAATAAATGTTAGTTAAAATTAGCGGGTGTTTTTTCCCCAAATTAACGGACAATTTTGCAAACAAGCGAGCAAAATTCAAGATAATGTTAGGTTGCTTAAATGCTTTTACTCACTTTTTACGTGTTAAAAAAACTGTTTTTCAAATCAGTAGCTAAAAATTTATACCCGACAGCTGCGACGTAGTTTATCCGAACACTTCTTGTTTGCTACATTATTTTTTTCATTTGCACAGCTTTTTAAAAGTAAGTTAGAGTAGCGTTCAGCCATGCTTGCA
The DNA here is from genome assembly GCA_029231635.1 of Ditylenchus weischeri. Classification (NCBI taxonomy): domain Eukaryota; kingdom Metazoa; phylum Nematoda; class Chromadorea; order Rhabditida; family Anguinidae; genus Ditylenchus; species Ditylenchus weischeri. Next base: position 49,968 of record JAMRYI010000433.1, on the reverse strand, counting down.
AACTTTGATCTCATCTGAAAATAAATTAAGCACGTGAACAGTATTTTCTGCAGATTACGAAAAATTGGTTTGACATTAGGGTCCAAGATTTCTTCTCACGTCAAATTTATTTGCTTTTTGAGCAAAAAATAGTTTGCGTAATCTTGAATTTTATGCTTGACTTTCGCAAAACCTATGAGAGCTAAAATGGTCAATATAAAGCGCTTTCGGACAAACTTTTTCGGTACAGTCGAACCTGAATAACCCGTCACCCCTGGTGGACCGCCAAAGGTGACGGGTTATCCAGGGTGACGGGTTATCGAGGGTGACGGGTTATCGAGGGTGACGGGTTATCGAGGGTGACGGGTTATCGAGGGTGACGGGTTATCGGGGGTGTCAAGATATATAGGCTAAATATTCATAATATAACGGTTTATAACGGTTTATTACAAACAAATAACGATTCAATCGAATGACAAATCAAAAAACGAAACGAATTTAAACACTGGCAAAGAAATGTGTAAGTTCGCTCTGCGCTCTAAACATTTAGTTGGCTCTAAACATTTATGCGCGCAGTAAAGCAGGCAAGGGCGTGGGAAGAAAGCTGGGAAGTGGCCGTCGAAGAAAATCCACGGAGAGACAAGATCGTGCTATGGTTCGAAAGGCTCGGGCAGATCCAAAGAAGACTGGTGTGGATGTGATGAAAGAGGTTATTTTATCTTCTTCATTACGTTTTGGTAATTTTGTCTTACAAGTCAGCGAGTAAATGGATCCGGATGTTAGCAAATGGACTGCTCGTCGTCGTCTCAAAGAAGCAGGGTTGCCAGCCAGACGTCCCTCTAGGAAACCGCTAATCTCGGAAGACAACAGGAAGGCTCTGGCTAAGTTTGCACTAGAGCATCTACACAAGACTAAAGACGATGGGAAAAGATTCTCTGGAGCGATGAAAGCAAATTTAATCTCTTCTCATCCGATGGTGTGCAATACGTTCGAAGTCCGGTGGGAAAGCGTTTCGATGTTCGTTATCAGGTTCCAACAGTCAAACAGGGCGGCGGGTCTGTTATGGTTTGGGGTAAGATGTTTTTCTTTAACTGGAATAAATTACACTGGAAGCTATTGTTTTTCACGATGCTTCTCGCGAGATTGTGTCGGACCGTTGACTCGGGTGGAAGGAAAGATGACTGATGTCGACTACAGGGCGATTCTTGAAGAACACATGCTGCCTCACGCGGAAGACAAGATGCCGGCTGGATGGATCTTCCAGCAGGACAACGACCCCAAACATGCTTCAATCCTGATGATGGGCAATAAGAAACCAACGAAGGCTCGGGCGAAAAAGCAAGCTAAGAAGGGACAGAAGCCGGGAAAAGCTAAGAAAGCTCGGGGGCGGTGCCAGGATGGTTCGAGGACGAAAACATGACTCTCCTTAAGTGGCCATCTCAATTTCCAGACCTGAATCCAATCGAACATCTGTGGGCGGAAGTGGAGCGGAAGATGCGAAAGAAGAAGCACAAGAATCTGGCTGCGTTGATGGAAGCAATCAAGAAGGAATGGAAATAAATCTCAATTGATGTGTTGATCAAACTCGTTGATTCTATGCCACGTCGTTGTCAAGCTGCTGTTGATGCAAATGGTTATGCTACGAAGTATTAAATGTTGAATAAACGTTTTGAGGAATTGTTTTTGCTCGTCCATGAATCTGGGTGGACGTAATAAAAGTAAATTTTTTTCATAAAATTAAACACTCGTCGTAGAATGTTATATACCGTTTGAAAATGCTATAACTTTGCTTTTCACATAATTGATTTCGTGCCAAAAATAAAATGACCGAATCGAATTAAAAAAAAATTTTAAATCTGCTTTAAAATCTGCTTTAAAAAATATCAAGAACTTTTGACGCAGCCGGTAGCGAAACTATTGTCAACTAGAAAGGTATAAATCAGTCAGGCCAATACTCGATGCCCAAAGTCAAGTCTTTTGAAAACTATATATACAAATAAAAGTAGTATTTTAAAGACGCATTGAACAAACTAGTATACTATAAAGTAGTTGTAGAAAGACTAGTAGCCAGGCCCACCTCGATCCCCGCAGTTATATAAGTACCTCTAAAATCAATTTTTTACACAAAAAATATGCAAAAGCTCTTGTTGGTTATGGCCAGGCCCTAAACTTAAACTTGTTGGTCTGAGCCTGAGTGAAAGTTATTGGAGCTAAGGGAGGGATTGGTATCGGGATTGGTATCAGTGATTGTTTATCTGACACTAGCACTTGAGGGGCAGGAATACTATACTAGCACCGATTTTTTAAATATATAATTATTGTTCACAATAATTCGGCTTACAGAAACAGCAAAAAGCGTTAATGCAAATGGTTAAAATTAACTGGTGGACAAAAAGTCCTTGGCGGACTTTTGGGCTCATATTTTGAAATACAAAATTTTAAATAAATTTTTTCTAAATAATAGGTTTTGTAGCCCTTTGCATCCTCTTCAAATGACATATACACTTTTTATTTGTGATGAAATTTTACTTGCAAAGTGGAACAAAGAAAGGAAGGGGTAAAAAATGAGTCATGCATCAGCTTGTTTGTGTTGTTTGCAAGCACGCGATTCCCAGAATGACAGGTCAGATTCTTTTGATTTTGCATTCATTTGTGCAGCTTTTTAAGATCTGGTCAGTTGATCCATTATCTTTAGAGCTTAAATTTGTTGAGAGAACTCAAAAGCAAGTGATGGTCTGGACCGGTGTGACCTGGGAGGCAAAAACTCCACTCACCTTTGTCCCCAATGGAACATAGGTCGATGGAGCGGAATATCGCCGAATGTTGGAGATTCAGGTGGCGCCACGTGCTGAGGCCAACCTGAACGACAACTGGTGCTTCCAGCAATATTTGGCACCCAGCCACAGAGCCAGAACTGGATTGCCGAGAACTTTCCCGATTTCATCAAGGTGGACCCTCATCACACTAACCCAACTGGAGACTGGCTGCCCAATTCTCCCGACCTCAATGTCATGGACTACTTTGCCTGGCCTTACTTCCAGTCGAAAGCTTGCACTATGCATCACAATTCAATCTCAGCGTTGAAGAGGTTCTTGTCAGAGCCCCCAAGAATATTTCCAGAATGCCATTTCAGCCTTCCCTAAAAGACTGCGTAAATGTATTGCGGCCAATGGTGGTCGTTTTAATGAGTGAAATAAAAAGTGTATATGTCATTTTGAAGAGGAGACAAAGGTCTACAAAACCTATTATTTGGAAAAAATTTATTGAAAATTTTGTATTTAAAAATATGAGCCCGAAAGTCCGCCAAGGACTTTTTGTCCACCAGTTAGAATACGAACCCCTTTTTCTAAACACGTAACTTACAGTTGAATACTGGCTTGTTTTTAATGAATTAGTTGAATTATTATCATCAATATCATTGCTATTATGGCAAGTATCAGTTGCAAATTCGGAATCGATGATCCTTTCTGCACTTAGAAATTCACCGCTACTGTCCGGTTCAAAATTTTGTTTAGTGCTGTCTGAAGAATTGTTATGAGAAAATATTTCCTTAGAAGGAATCCATTTAATATCTTCTGTACTTTTGTCAAAAGGGTTCGACTTTAGCTGAATGATTGATTCTAAAATAGCAACACTTTTACTGAGACTGCGTTGAATTTTACGACGGATTTCAATTGTGGAAAGGTCGAGGGTGTAATTGACCTAAAAGTTTAATAAAATTATACTGAAGATAGCAAATTAAAGGAGGACGAAAATGGGGGTATTTTTCAATAAAATCGAGATTTTGTTATGTCTAGTAGAAATTTTTTTCAATATTTTCTTCAATATTTTTTTGCTAATCGACAAATTTCTAATTCCACCCGAAGATTTTTCACAAAGATCGGCATTATCGGACAAAAATTTTTTTTTCATATTTTTGCCTTGGTCCCCCCCTGTGGTTTGAGACTTTTTCATGTGTCTTAGTCTTAGGAGCCTTCAAATTTGCCAAGTATGAACAATGCTTTTGAAGGTTTGAGGCAGTTTTTATTCAAAAATTCAACACTTTATCCCAAATGATCAGTAAGCATTAGTGCTTGCAATTGACCAACCAACTCGTCTTCGTTGAAATCGTATTCTTCTTCTTCCTGCTCTACATCATCTTCATCTGGTGCCCCGGGTCCATATTGCAGCTTTCGATCCACGGCCTTCTCAACGATTTTGCGCTTCCATCCCTGCTCTGCGACTTCTTTTCTTGTGACAAGCCTGTTCCTGCCGCGTGCCTTTGAGAAACTTTCGTACATCGTAACCGCTTTTCTTTCAGCCAGACGAGTCGTGTTCCAGTGCATGGTGGCCAACATTGTTTTCACGGTAAGCCCTCGAAGCGCAAAGAACTTTCTTGAAAAATGGGAAATAACCTATGGAATCCAATAACATGCGGGAAGAAAGCATAGACAAGTTCTACGAAATGCGCAGCGGCAGGAACAGGCTTGTCACAAGAAAAGAAGTCGCAGAGCAGGGATGGAAGCGCAAAATCGTTGAGAAGGCCGTGGATCGAAAGCTGCAATATGGACCCGGGGCACCAGATGAAGATGATGTAGAGCAGGAAGAAGAAGAATACGATTTCAACGAAGACGAGTTGGTTGGTCAATTGCAAGCACTAATGCTTACTGATAACGAGGAAGAGGTGGATGAAGAAGAGGTGGAAGAGATGGATAGATAAATTGTTATTGCGTGTGTGTCGTCATTTGGGATAAAGTGTTGAATTTTTGAATAAAAACTGCCTCAAACCTTCAAAAGCATTGTTCATACTTGGCAAATTTGAAGGCTCCTAAGACTAAGACACATGAAAAAGTCTCAAACCACAGGGGGGACCAAGGCAAAAATATGAAAAAAAAATTTTTGTCCGATAATGCCGATCTTTGTGAAAAATCTTCGGGTGGAATTAGAAATTTGTCGATTAGCAAAAAAATATTGAAGAAAATATTGAAAAAAAAATTTCTACTAGACATAACAAAATCTCGATTTTATTGAAAAATTTTTTTCGTCCTCCTTTAAGGTTAAGAAATTAATGTTCCAAATTTAATTTTTTCGTAAGTTGTGATGAAAAGTTGTAATCATTGACATTAAATTATTGCCACAACCGGCTAGACCTTACTTAACGCAAAACAGAAACCATAATTTATAATTTATAAGGGAATAAGGGTTGTATAGGGAGGGCAAGGGAATAAAAAGGGGCCACTCATCACACAGGGCCAACAAACAAGAAGATGTTGAAAATGGTTTTGAATACTGGGGCCTGCCACACTGCGGCCTCATGCCGCATCAGTTTTTTCATAATCGAAGTCGAAATCGAAGTCGAAGCCAAAAACGCAGCGAAGTCGAAATCGAAGTCGAAGAAATTCAAATCGAAGTTGAAAAGGAAGTCAAAGAAATTTAAATCGAAGTCAAAATTGAAGTTTGTCGAAGATATTGAAATCAAAATTGTATTCGTAATCTTTTGCAAATCAGGTTTTTTCATAGTGTCTGATGATTTTACCTGGAGATGATGCCAGTACGGTTCATCCTACCAAATACCGTAGCAAAAGAGCAGTTTTTAGTGAAATACTACCGAAAAAATGTACCGAATATCGTATTAACTGAACTGTTTGTAATTTCTTCAAGCTACAAAATCTTCAAAATGACAAGTCCATACATATTAATTCTGATCAATAAACAAATCATCTCAGACTACAGATTCTTCCAATAAACAACAAGTGGCGAGCTCAACAAATCAAATGAGATTCTGTTTCTGTGTTTAGAGGATGCCAGCCCTACTTGAGAAAAGATTCTATCAATATGTGCACTAGTCGCTTCGATTACAATTTCAATTACGATTTGAATTTCTTCGATTACGATTTGGACTTCGATTCAAATTTCTTCGATTACGATTTGGACTTCGATTCAAATTTCTTCGACTTTGATTTAGACTTCGATTCAAATTTCTTCGACTTCGATTATGAAAACACTGTGCCGCATATAGAAACTGGCTGAGCTTCACTTTACCGGAAATCGAGAAACGCACCACTTTTTATGCCTTGAAATGGGTAGAAACACGTTTTTAGGTCTGGAAAGGAGATTTTTCATAAAAAAAAATCGTTTGCCTTGGTCACCCTGTGGTTTCTGGTAGAGATGGAGGATGGCCTATTCCGAGACGGGACGGGACAAAATTTTTAGCAAAATTTTTCGGGACGGGACACCGGGACGGGACAACCTACAAATCTGTTCCGGACGGACACGGGACGGGACAAGGGTCAAATTTTTTTCGGTCGGGATACCGGGACGGGACAATCGCATGAAACTCCACCGGTCGGGACGGGAATGTCCCGTCCCGTCCCGTCCCGCCTCCATCTCTAGTTTCTGGTCATTTTTCGCCTTGGTCATTCTTTTGGTTTTTAGTCATTTTTTGACTTGGTCACCTCTGTTGAACCTAAAAAGTTGGGATTTGAACATAGTTTTGTTAAATGGGGCCTACCGCATAAAGAAACTCTGGTATGCATACATTTTTATACATTGAGAATCACTTTCCATTGATTAATGTCTGAGGTATGTGTGAGTGCACATCTCAACCCCTCTGCGTCCCCGAAGGATGCGCCGGGGCTTGAGAGTTAGAGATCACTTACCTAATTCCGAGCAAGACTCTTGATCATAAAATGCGTATAAAGTCTCATTTTGGCATCGCCCACGTTGAAATGGTGAGACAGCCAAAAAATACAATCATCTACTTTTTTTATCATTATACCATAAAAGTGGCTTTTTTGATTCCCTTCTTTTTTCAATACAGGCATTATTGATTTTTAAAATCACAGAATCTGTTGACTATTTCTTGTAAAAATCCGGGTCGAGCAACACGAATATGCAATTGCTTTTGAAAAATTTTTTACAAAAAAATGGTCAGCTGTTTGGGTGGTCAAGTAAAGTGTTACCGCCACAACATCGTATTTTTAGCCTCATTTGAAGCAAAATTTTTTAAAGATAGTAGTCTAAGAGTAAAAATTTTTTGTGAAGACTTTTTGTTACTTCTCTAACCGTCATCCCTGTTTTTTGAAAAGTGTTCTAACATACGTTTCGAACTACTTTTCTCTGCTTGATATGACAATCAAAACTTTTAAACAGTTTCTTATCCAAAAGTTTGATATTTACTCATAAAATTTTAACTTTGACTCTTCAAAAGTAGATGGTCTTTTTAAGGTTTTTTAAGAATATTTTTTTCGTGTTTTACATTTTTAACCTGGACTATGGCAAAAAGAACCTTTAGATACATTTATGGCCGAAAATCTAGCTCGGATTTATGTTGCAGATTAATGTATGCACTATTTTGACTCTTTTAAACTTAGGGCTTGTAAGCTTTAAGTTAAGGCTTCGAGTTTACATGATTGTTTTAAATTTTACGTGTTCTTTTACCTTGATAGCTGATGTAATGCTGTGAGTATAGCGATAATGATCTACTAGGGTAGATTCAGTTGGAAACTTAGCATAGGGACACAAAAAGCACTCATAAATAATAAGTTTGTAGTGGTCTATTGCAAGATGAATTTCTAATTCCTCTAGCGTTGCATAATATTTTTGAGAGCTTAAATAACATTCTTCACACTGGAACATAGCTGAAACAAAAGTTATTCAAAACTACGGCATTTGAAGAGGCATGTCCACGCTAATAAGTCTCATCGGAGTACCTATGAATTTCCAGGGTATCAGTTTTGACCATACAAATTTAAACTTTTAACTTGAAAACACCAAAAAATTACTCGAAATGAAGAGAAAATTGAAATTTTGTTGTTGTAATTATACAGTCAAACCTCGATTTAGTAATCTCCTGGCAAAGTATCCACTGAATTTTTAGATTTAAATTTTAGGAGTCATTAAACCTGATGACAAAGTAAACTAATTGCCACAGAGGGTCACCAAAAGTTTTTAAAAAAGTTTTCAAGACTTTTGTCAGTTCTGTTAGGACAGTCTGGTAAATATCAAAAATATAAAAATATCACCCAAATAATGAAAGAATTCCGATTTATTCGATCGTTTTCAGAAACCCAAAATTCCTTGCTTTAAAAAAGCCAAAACTTGATTGAAAAGCAGGGATTTTCGAAAGAGTCCGTCCTAAGTGAGAGCTTTTGCTTTTTAGAGTTGAACCCATAAAAAAGAAAATAATTCATGATGTGAGAGAAAAAGAGAGAATATACGACTTTAAAAAGTGACGGTAATTCAAATTTGACGTTTTTGCCTTTTAATTTTAAATAAAAAATTTATTTCAAATGAAAAATGAGGTGTGGCGGTTAGCCACGGTTTATTTCGACTGTGCGCGCCAAAATTATGGTGGTAAATAACCGAGGTGGTGTATAACCGAGGTGGCGTATAACTGCGGTGCCGATTTACCTAATTTCCTTACTGGCCGATTAAATCAGCTTTGAGGTGGCGTATAAGCGAGTGTGGAGTATAACTGGGTTGCTACTGTAACGGCACTTTTTTTTTTGAAAAACTAGGTGCCAAGAATCGCGAGTCTTACTGACAAAACTGTCATCATTTACAGCAACGATCGGCAAAATTAGAATTCTTACAATTTTTAGAACTAGACTAACCAAAGATAACTGGAAAAAGACTTAAGAATGGTGGTAAAAAAGTGTCGCACCATTGGCGTATAAAAACTTATTAGGGCTGAGAGTCGCGCGTCAACTGTATTGGAAATAATTTTTCAACATTGATTTGATGCTTGACCATCTGCTTTGAAAAACCGCAAGAATTTTTTAAGCACCCATTATCAACAAAAAACTCAAAGCATAGACAATAAATTGATCACTAGCCTAGTCTTAAAAAAGCTAATATTTAGAAAACAAAATTTTCATATTTGTGAAGGCTCTTTTGAAGAAAAATCGAAAAGCATCCTTAAGTTTTTTTGTTGAGTTTTTGTTTGTAAACTTGCAAAAAACATTCGTCTTACATTAAAAGATGCCCATTTTTATTGGTTGTTAAAGGTCAAAACTTTTTAAATAACTCATGGTTTTACTCTTCAATAAAAAAGGCCAGTTGTCTGTGAACATGTTATAACTTTTTTTAACATTTTAAGATGCTTATCTTTCCCTTCTGCTACTTTCTTACAAGCACAGACATCTTGTGACATAAAAAAACAGCAAGACAAATAGTTCAAAAAATAGATAAGCGAAAATTGCACAAAAACGCAAAAAAAAGACCATCAGAAAGTTGGCAGGAATTCCTTTTACCCACCCGGGCCAAAAATCGCCCTTTTATTAACTCCAATCAACGTTTTTGCCTTGGTCCCCCCTGTTGTTTTTTCCATAATTTTGTTACAATTTTAAAATACAATTTTTTTTTATTCTTTCAGTTTTACATTAGGATAACAAACACACTAATTATTTTATTAATCATCAAATATATCATAATTCCATTCACTATCAAAAATTTACGTATAACAATTTCGTTATCGATACATACAAACACTTCAGAAATTTGTTTCCACAAATAATAAAGAGCGTCGGAACCTTCGAATTTCTTTTTCCAGAGGTACTCAGACAAGAATTGCATAAAAAGAGCACGAGATGTTCCACCACGCCTGCGATTTGCTTGTTTAAACTTCTGCCATGTAGATTCTATTGTCTGTGTATGAACATCAGGATTATCCGGAGAGACAAAATTGTATCTACAATAAAAATAAGAGACGAATGGTAAAAAAATAAACTTACTTATACAAGACCTCGTAATGCTCATGACTTGAGCAAAAATTTTGGGGGGGCCCTTTCGATAGGAGTTCCGAGATAACTTTCAGTGATTTATTGAAAAATGAAAAAAATTCGAAATATTAAAATCGAAAATTCCCCGAAAACTGTCGTTAACTTAATGGCAGTAGATCTTTTCACCTAAAACATATTTTGTAAAGCCATTAGAGCTTAAAAATTTTTCCGAAAATCGGGCTTTCGAATGGTATGAAGCTTTTTTGAAAATGTTAGAAAAAAGCATTCAAAGTAGCAAAAAATAAAATTCGAAAATTAAAGAATCACCTTGTATTATACTAGGGTTGTTGAAATAGCCGGCTGTTTATTTTTCGGCTATTTAGCCGGCTATATAGCCGGCTAAATAGCCGAAAATAGCCAAAAATCGGCTATTTATAAAAAAATTGGACACATGGACACATGGAAAATTCAAAATTTTCAACACAATTAATCTTTATTTCCGCATAAACAACACTAATCAGTCAAACATATACATCTCGTCACCAACACAATGCAATTCATCATTTTCTTGTCCGGATTCTTCCACCAGATTTTCTTCCGCTTCATCAACTTCCGCATCTTTTCCAGCCGACTTGAAAAGATGAGCATATTCCAGTTGGAGGTTATGCTTGATGTAGACCACTTGGCTGACCATGTCGACGTGCATTCTGTAAACGTAAAATAAAAAACGATCAAATTAATCAAGTCACTAACCGGTTCCTGATCTTTATGTGAATCGCGCCTCGCAGTGACCAATTTCGCTCCGTCGCCGCACTCGTCATCGGGATGTTACAGAGCATTTGCGCCACCTTTGCCAAGAGAGTGTCTGAGAACCAAGCCTGCCACCATTCACCTGCATTCATTGTCTCGGCTGCGTCCCAGGCTTATCCTTGGAAAAGACACCAGTTCCGGCCATCCATTGCCCAAATTCCACCATCAACTGCAAACAGAACATTTATCAGCGTACCATAAATAAAAAAACAATACCTGTTGCTCCGTCCTGCGAACATCGGATTCTTTGCCAACTTGTTGGCCAGTACCTCTATCCCTGCTTGTTTTTCTTCTTCTGTCAGTGACAGCCCTCTGCTGCTCGGATCCATCAACTGCATCAAATAAGCGACGTCTGTCCTTCCGAATTCCTCTCTTTCTCTAGCATCTAAACAATTTTCAACTAAATTAGAAAACAGATAAAGCAAAAATTACTTCGATCATTTCCTGCTGCAATTGACCACCAAGCCCGTATTTTGCTGCCGCCTGCTTCGCATCGTCAAATGCCTTTTTAATCAGCTTGTAGGCGCTTCTTGAATCTATTTCATTGCCCTCTATTTGAGTGATGGCATCGGCCAGCGGTCTGAGAATATTCCTGGTTTTCTTGAGCTGTGCCCAGAAGAAGTCGTCCGAGCATAGCAATTGGCGCAGATCCCTGAGCATTTCATCCACTGGCAGACCTGCATCCCAGACTGCACTCTTCAAGCACGCTTCGTTGGCAGATATCGACGAGACAAGTGTTGAATAAGTTCCCCATCGCGTTTTGATTGGTAGCTGAAGAAGGGTTGATGACCGTTTCATTTCGACTTGAATCTTGGACAAAACGCGCTGCGGAACTGTCTTTCTGGAAAACATAGGAGCATATTCAACCAATTTCAACAGCCTCAAAATATTACCGAAAATACTTCACAATTTTAATACAGTTATTTAGCCAGGTGTTGATCACCGTCTTCTCGCAGATGTCCTTTGCCGCTAGATTGAGCATATGGGCTTTGCATCCTTCGAACAGAATCCACGGAAAGTCTTGTGACAGCAGTCTCCAAGCGCTTCTCATATTGGCTGCATGATCCGTGACGACCGCGACCACCCTTAGCTGATTGGCCAGTAGCGCGATGATTTTCAGGATTAATAGCAAGATATCTTGCGAATCCGATCGAGTTGATAGGAACGGCTTGAATTCATTCAGAGATGGGAATCGGCCGTCTCTTTCATTGATTTCCAGGCCGAAAATTCTGTCCAGATAGGCAGTTAGAATGATTCAAGCGCTGTACCACTCTGAGATCTTTGTTACTTCTTGGACGATCGCCACATTCTCTCTACAGTGTTGGTTTGCGCCCCAGTCTCCGGATCGACAAAATTCTTTGAATGGTTCACTGTTAGATGCGTGAGAGTAAGATCATTTCGCTCCAGTCCATTATATCCCTTCCATAGATCGGAGATAATTTTTGAATCGGGATGAATTCTGCGGCCAATAACTTCCTCCAAAGTTGCAGCATCTCTCAAAACATAAATATTATATCTAAGCATATATCTTTCACTGAAAAATACCTTTTATCAACGACTTCAAGGAAAACTTCTCTAGTTTCACGACAAATTCCACCAAAGACCCATGTTTGAGGAAAAAGACGTCCCTTCTGAAATTTGCGCTTCGTGAAGACACTTTCATCGATTTCAACAATTGTTCCCGGTCCACCGATAATTCCTGTTGTTCTCCAGAGCACATCATGGCAAATTTGACGCATATAAGCATTGTAGTCAACGGCTGTCTCATGATCAATCCCAATTTCTCGTTCGCACCATTTGATTGAAGTAAGCTCGTAGGCCCAGCTGTAGAAGAAGCATATGATCTTTTCGAACGGAAGTCTAGTGCCTTCGAACCAATTGCCTTTGCGCATTCTGATCTTTTGCTTACATTCCTTGACATTGCAACTCCACTGCACTTCATTCCCGATATAGAGCTTCATTTGATGCCCATTTTTGCAAATTCTAGCACTCTGAAGCAGACCACGTCGTTGAAGGAATGTAACACATGCTTCTTCTCCTCTAGGCAGATCACGAAAGTTCATAGCGGCTAGAAATGGACAAAAAATGTAATATTAAATCAAAAAAGCAATTTTAAAAGGTCCCCCGGATAACCGAAAAGAACCCTTCATTCTACTAAAATAATTCATGAAGAAAGTAGCGGGCAATGTTCATTGAATGAAAAAGTTGCGAATGATCTTCATTGTCAACTTTTTGACAACCTTAGCGAGTAAAACATAAAAGTCGCCAAGTCAAATTTTGAAATTTGAAAATAGCCGATTTTTATATTAGTCGGCTATTTTGCCGGCTATTTTCGGCTATTTAGCGGCTATATAGCCGGCTAAATAGCCGGCTATTTAGCCGTTGAACAACTCTATATTATACCCATCAGTATAATTTCAGAGAGCAAAATATTTTTCAAGAAAGTTATTATTATTATCCACAAGTGAGTTTTAAGATCACGAATGAGCTCAATCACCAACTACAACACCGTCATTTTTACCAATAGTGTGGCATTAGTGTTGTTTTTTACCAACAGATTTGTATTTTCCAACCACGACAATATTCCCAATGGAACACCCCTATTTACAGTTGATCCTATTTCTCAACCGAACAATTCTACATGTTCTACAGGGCAAAAACCTTTGGAGATGACGACACGTCAAGACCTATCATGAGCACGACTTGTTTCAACATGGCGAAAAGCCTAGACAAAAACATCGGTAACTTCAACTCTTGAAAGTGGGTTCAAATTAAAATATTAGTAATGCTTATTGGCAACAGGCCATATATACACAAAATAATTACAGTCAAACCTCGATTTAACGGCTCCTTGGGGACCGGCCGGAGGAGGCCGTTAAATCGAGATAATTGTACCCAAAGTGTCCAAAGAAGCCGTTTCATCGAGGTTTGACTATATAGATCTCAGAACTCGACAAAGACTTTAAAAAATAGCCAGTTTGTCTTAAAAAACAATAATAACAGACCTCAGAAACCAATAATGATCAAGATTTATGATTCCTGGCTGCCTTTGCAATTTAAGAAGGATGAATCATATCTGAGGTAAGTAAGTGCGCGCATCCTGAACTCTCCAGCCATCTGCGCCCCCTTGGACTTGTAGACTTGGAGTTGGGGTGTTTTGTGTTTTTTTTGGTACGCATTTTTTACTAGTTTGTAAATCAAGTTGAAACGACTTCTAAGTGATTTTTATGTGCTTAAAACGATAAAAAAAGTTTTTGTCTGACTTTTTTTTACATAAAAAATGGATTAAAAAATATTTTTTTGACTATAATATGACTTTTTGCCTAAGAGGACCAAGGTAAACCATATTATGGTATTCTACCCCGTTTTAATCCCTGGAGCTGAGCAAAAAGAGCCTCTAAATGCATTTTACGATCAAAACTACTTCTCAAATCATGTCTAAAGTGAGTGAGTGCGCGCATCACAAACTCTCAAGCCCCCTACGCCCCTTTCGTGGGCGCAGATGGCTTGTGGGCTTGGAGTTGGGATGCGCACACCCACATACCTTAGACACAAATCACTCGAAGCTCATTTAGCTTTAGAGAAAAAATGAACTATAAATTTAAAAAAAAAAGGTTTATTTGAATAAAGAACTAAGACAAATGCCAGGAACAATTTTTTCTCAATGACCTTTAAGTCTACAGACTTCCTTATTAATGTTATCTGATCGATCTAGATTTTTTCGTCACTATATAATGGGATTTTCATTAATTCATTATCTTCATTAACCTTTAATAACAAGTAAAGAATTTGAATATTTTTATCGTTTGCAGAATGTATAGAAAACAAATATTTGGTACTTTGCTTTCTTTTACTCTATTAGCTTATTTTGTGATACTTAAAAATATGCAATATCAAAATAAGAGGTTGTTTTTATTATTATTATTAATTTGAAATGATATTTTAAACATAATTAAAATAGGGCTGACTTCAATTTCTGATCAAAAGTTAACAGTAACCTTTAAAGCTTGAATTTCAGAGTACTTTTTTCATTTAATTTGCCAGTCCAAATCTTGACACCAGCTATACCACAAGGTTAATATAATTTTACTTTTTTCAGATACAATTTTGTTGCAGATGACATGATGTATGATGTTGGTCAAAAATCAATCAGCAATCTAAAGAATTTAGTTAGTCAAAATAACGAGGTACCTACGAAAAGTAAAAAAAATATTTCTTACATTATGATTCTATAATTACTCTTTTCATTTAGCTTTTCCAAGTAAATATCATTAATCTAAGAGAAAAAAACTTCGGTCCTATCCAACAAAAGGGTGAGTTTTCGCGTTTTTCCCACCGTGATTTTTAGGTCTTAGACCTGTTAAGGGTAGGCCTGTTAGGACGTGCTTAAACATGTTTTATACCAAAATGAAGGACATTTGAATAAAAAAGGACAATTGGTCGAAAAGTGCTATTTTATCTAGTGCTTGTTTTGACGTCAACTCTCAAAATTCTGAAGATTTGAGGTTTCAAATAAAAGACGAATTTAAATAAAAGTCGTTCACGAGACCTGCTTTATTTTTACCTATGTTTAAGTTGGACAGCCCTTGCCCTCCAAGCATGCGCTGATTATGGCAATGACTAAATTTTTAAAGATTTTAGATTCAATTATTATCTTGTTTTACTTTTGGCAAATTTCTCTGCAAAAATTAAGCCAATCGCACATGCTAGCGGCACGTAACCCTGTTTCTTTCACGATTTGCTTGTTGCTATAGTCATTAGCCCACATGTAGAAGATGACCAGCCAGGTTGCCAGTGGGAGTTGAGACAGCGCAAATTCGAATGGTTTTCCTTGAGCAAAGTTTCTTCTTGCGAAGGCACCCCCACTAAACAAATAATTGCTCACTATCAGGGTAAACTGAAAACCTGGATTCCGTCAACACGTTCACTTCTCTTTTTGGTGAGCATTCCCGAGCCACAAACATCACATATAGATTCATTACTTAGAATTTTCAGACCAACATAGAACGTAATGGCTTGCTTGGTGTCATAGGTAAGAACATCTTTCAAGCGAAGGGCAGCTACATCAGGTTTGTCGACTACATCCACAAGTGTTCGGCCTATATCTATACTCAGCATGTAACACAAAATATGTTGTATAAACTACAATATAACTGATAAATTAAATAACAACAATGACTAAACAGTAATTTGGCGCCTTTTGTATGGCTAAAAATGGGTATAAATTAAAAAAAAATCTACAGGGGGACCAAGGCAAAAAAAAGGTTCCCCCTCTTTCGCAACAGGGCCGTGATTGACTCGACTTCGATTTTTTGTTATGCTTTAATATCTTGTTAGAACCAGGCTCAAGCTTTTCGCCGTCTAGCGCAGGTTGGATATCCTTCTCATGTTGTCCCGAAATTCGAAAAAACTGCAAAAAAGGCTTTACAAATTCACTTCTTCGCCACTTTCTCAGTATCACATCTTAATACATATAAAACTCTTTTTATTTCAGAAGGGATTTTGTTCCAAAATTAGCTTCTTTGAAAAAGTCTAAGAAAAATCACGAATTAAGCGCCAATTTTTCTATTTTTTTTAGTTTTAAGACCAAAATGTTAAATTTTCAGATTATTGTCTTAATTTTATTTGACTCGACTCAGGATCTCTGATGTAGGTTCTTAGTTATACTTTAAAAAATCCAAACATATGTTTAAGAACTTCCATCCAGAAGCTTTTTCGGCACAACCAGTCACAGTTTAAATAGCCTTTACTCAAATGATACTGAATGTGTACCACGTTTTGTGCCCTTTGACAGTCACATTCTAGTAAAAAGTTATCATATAACTTTTTTTTCATTTAATAATATGTTTTAGTTAGCTTCTGCTTACAAATTGCTAGCTTGTCTGCTGCCTGAAAATATGTCCACTATTCTTAACGTAAGTAATAGTTATAAAAACTATTATAATTAATTTACTTTTTTTTGTAAAATGTAAGGAGATGAGTTTTTGGAAAGGACTGTTAAAGGAAAGAGTTGAAAAGAGCTCGTTTGAAACCGATTTGGTCTTGGACCGAAACTATTTGACTCGTAGTCTCCGAAATGGACTTAAAGGCGAAACAACTGATCGACAAGAATCTGAAAGAAAGAATCTAGCTCGCAAGAAAGATGTTCTGCTCTTTTTTTGGAAATATAGTCTTAAGGTCTCGTGCTCAAAGTGGACTTAAAGGCGAAACAACTGATCGACAGCAGTGGCGGCGCTCTGGATGCCGTGAAGGTGAAAGAGGGCGCGCATCAAATGCTAGGAGAGGTTAGTAAACTGTCTTAGAGTTTGTTTCTAGGAGCTCCCCGTTACTGTTGGCGAAGCGGAACGTGTGGATCTGGGACCCCATGGTACCGATGGAAAATTAAAAGGTGATGACCGAGTGCGAGATAGGCATGATGATGGCTGAGATGAGTAATGGAGACATCACAAGTGACCGAGTCAAACTAGTGAAGGGAAATATTAGACACGAGAAAGAAAAACAGATCAAGAAAAAGATGGCTTGTCCGGATGCCGAAGTAAAGGCTGGTGGTAAAGCCCTTTTACGCAATAGTAAACTGAATCCGCGCAGCTCATGCAGTAGACTAATTGAAATCTGAGGTTAAGCATGAATGGTGGCCGTTCCGCACAAGCAAAAAGAACAAAGAATCTATTGTAGAATTTCATTATCATATGTCATGTTGTTGCCTATGTGCTTGCAACAAACTGTCGCAGACAAAAGCTTGTGTGGATGTTGCGGCTTTTTATAAAAACTTCAATAAAACAATTTAAAATTTTAATTAAAAAAATGCAGTCAACGTATTTCTAAAAAAAAGAAAACCTTGGCTAAATTGCGCTGTACCCCTCCCACTCAATTGCGCTCTACCCCTCCCACCTTCTCTACTGTCACTTATTTTCATTTTTAGATGGCACTCAGACGTGATGGACGATCAACGCAGCAACGCTGGACACTTTCGGAATTGGATCGTCTATCTGAAAATTCGAACGCTTTGCTCTCTCTCCCGAAAGGCTAAATTGCGCTGTAGAGCGCAATTGAGTGGGAGGGGTAAAGCGCAATTGAGTGGGAGGGGTAGAGCGCAATTGAGTGGGAGGTAGAGCGCAATTGAGTGGGAGGGTAGAGCGCAATTGAGTGAGAGGGGTAGAGCGCAATTGAGTGAGAGGGGTACAGCGCAAGTGCTCCAAAACCTTATATGTATTTTTGAAAAATGTAGTTAGGAGGCATATACATACCCATACCCCAAAAAAAACTTGTGCAAAATTCGATATTGAGTAGGAAGATTAATATAAGAGTTGCATAACTGTTTTTCAACTCGGCTAGAGTATAGAATACCCCCACGCAGAGTGGTCAGATGGAGGAGATAACCTCATATTCGTGCTTCGAGACCTCGACATCATGAGAAAGCCAACTGTTTTTTATTTCTGAGTGAAAAAAATTTGGGGGGAGGAGGGGGGCGGTTAATTTCACTATTCAAATTGGTGCCTTTTGAATTTTAAAAGAGAATAAGGGCTGTATAGGGAGGTAAAGAGAATAAAAAAGGGCCACAAATCACACAGGTCCCATGAACAAGAAAATGTTGAACACAGTTTTGAATACTGGGCCCTAACCCAAATAGAAACTCTGGTATGTATACTTTTTCATGAATCTATAGTCACTTTCGAGGGGGCTTGATGGGTTGAAGATGCGCGCACTCGATTACCTTAGACATTCAAGAAGTATTCTTGATAAAAATGCATATTAAGTCTCTTTTTGATCAGCTCCAGTAACCAAAATGGAGTAGAATACCTTCATATAATAGGGTGGTTCACCTTTGTCCCCATGCAAAAAGTCATATTTTAGTCAATTTTTCTCAAAAAATTCATTTTTACGTAGAAATTTGTCAGAAAATGACTTTTTTATCGTTTTGAGCGTATAAAAGTTACTTAGAAATTGTTTAAACAGGATTTACAAATAAGTAAAAAATGCGCCAGTACTAAAAAGTTAGGTTTTCAAAAAAATTTGGTTACCAATCAGAACACCACTTTAAAAAATACGTTCAATCAAGATAATTCAACCAGCTTTGCGCGGGCAGGTCGCTTCGAAAACTGTTGTGATGCTAATGGAGATGATTGAAATAAAGCTAAGAAGATTAACAAAATAAAATTTTAGCTGCGCAAGCTTCCATGAACGCATTTTGACTAATTGACAGTTGCTCAAAAAACATCTCTGAACGCAGTAATAACTCGAAAGTCGAAAGGACAGAGAATATTTTAAAAAATCAAAGTTGGTGGCTTGAAAGCTACCTATAGCAACTTTTTTATCAGCTACTTTACTTTATAATTATTCTTTTTATAAACTTTAAGATCATTCAACTTGTTTTGTTAATTAATTCAAACTGAATCAAATTTTTTTCAAAAAGAACACAGTCTGTCAACAATGTGTTGAAATAACATCACAAAAATCGCAATTTTTCGCTCGGAAAAAATTTTTAGAGTTCTTCCAGACCGAAAAATTGTTGCCCTTGCTCTTGACACTAGCACAAATTTTGGCTCTTAGTCCTCAACTTTCTGCTCCTGCTATTGCTCTTGGCTCTTAGTCTCAAAATTTTTGATCCTGCTCTTGCTATGGCTCGTAGTGAAGAATCTCGGAGCCAAAAGCGGAGAATTGCCCAGCACTGGTTGCAATTCGACAAGTTGAGATGTCCCGGCTAATGTCTGAAATCTCCCGGCTTTTTTCTGAAAATTCCCGGCTTTTTCTCAAAAAAAAAAATAAAGCTAAGAAGATTAACAAAATAAAATTTTAGCTTTGAAAAAAGCCGGGAGATGTCAGCATTTCAAGGCAAATTTGAAAAAGCCGGAAAAAATAGCCGGAACATTAGTAGTTAACCACCGGAATTCCAGACCTTGATTGATTTACGACCCCCCTGACAACTACCGAAAACCCTTTGATCTTTGCCGACATGCTGAGCAGTTTTTCAAGACGCTGAAAATTCATTTTGGCATTTCAGAATTTTTACGCAGAACGACAAAATCTACACAACAGTTAAAAAAATTCTGAAATGCAGAAAATGAAGATTTTACAGTGCTGTCAAACCCAGCAACTAGTCGGCAAGTAGTTTTAAAACTACCCTTGCCAATTCTATTCATAAGGACGCGGCTTATTCTATTGACTTAACTCGTCCGTGGAAAACGATATCCCGGTAGGGGCAATGTCCCAGATCATTATGTGGTAAGGGTTGGGTGCTGCTGATGCTGGCGTTATCACAGCGCTCTCCTTTCCGAACGTAATTTTTTTTTACGTAAAGCTTTCTTAAAATAAAAAAAATCGGCGCTACTGTAATATACCCCCAAAAATCGACCTACTGTCATATACCCCCCAATAATTTATTAGTTTATTCAGCATTTGGAGGTGATAAAAAATTTTGTGGACCAATTGACTTAGAGTCAACCCGAGTTCATGGCCAAAGTCCAAAAGTTTATGGCCAAAATCATTGCTGCAGTTAAATATTTTCGAAACTAGTACAGGGTGCGCCAATTTTTTTGCACGTATTTGTTTTGGCCATTTTTTTTGTTTTTCATGATTTTGACGTAATTTTTTTTTAAAGAAAGCTGAGACTCTAGGCAACCAAACCGTACCAAACATTGACAAAAAAATTTATTTGAACACCACTTTGTGACAACAGTCAAAATAAACAACTCTTTTCACTCATATTCCTGCTCAACTGATCTTCCGTTCACTTGAACTTTGAACTTTGCGTACCAACCCCACAGCCTGTTCTTGACGGCACCTCAGTATTCCTTCCAAGCTCCCTCCGATATCGAACACCGAATGCTGTGACACTTTTGCCTTCTTCGATGAACCATTCGACGAATTTTGCCTTGTCTTGAACTGTGTAGGTCATGGTTTAAAAAAAGAAAAACTAGACCTTTTCCTTAATCACAATTTTTAGTGTGTACGACAAACAAACATAAACAAATTCGGTACGGTTCGGTTGCCTAGAGTCTCAGCTTTCTTTTGAAAAAAATTACGTCAAAATCATGAAAAACAAAAAAATTATGTCCAAAACAAATACGTGCGAAAAAATTGGCGCACCCTGTATTTTAAAGATAGACTTTTTTGTGTGAAATGTTAAGACGTGATTTTTTTACTGAATAAGTAAGCGAATTTCATTCAAAAATCAAAAAATTAAGTTCTGACAACAGGGAATGAATGACCACGTGATAGGAAGCAATGATGATGTATGACCAAGTGTTGCACAATGATATAGTTTTTCTGGATGTTTTGGTAAAGAAATTGTCAATTCCAAATCCGATTACTACCAGTAGCTGAAGAAGGGGGAACGAGTGTTGACCTTTTGTTGAAAAGTGTTTTGCCAGGACTTAGGATCTGTTTCCTCATCTGAGACAGTAGTACGGCGCACTAAATTGCTTACTGGACTGGATGGACCTACAATATAAATACTTTAATTAACAGTTAATTCCTCTTAGAAAATTTCAAAGTTTTCGATGAAAATTACCGAACAAGTTTAAATTTCTAAAAAAATTTTATAGCAATTTTAAATTCAGACCAGTAAAATGTTCATATAACAAATCGAAACTAGAAAAATGAGTCGCAATTAGAAAATATGTTTTGTGACTTTTGAGAGTCGTGCAATTATACAGTCAACCAAAATGTCTGTATTTGGTCATTTCGGCCGTCCTTTTGGCCGCTCGGCCCGGGTAAAAATATTTTTGGCCAACGCCGGCCCGTCTTCCAAATAGTCAACGAAGTTTACATAGTCAACACATTTCACATAGTTAACGAAATTTTCATAGTCAACGGACTTTACATAGTTAACAAATCATACATAGCCAAAAAACTATTCGGGCTTTTCCTGCCTTGGCCGGCCCAGGCTAAAAGTGCACATGTCCCGGAAATGCCTGCATGCAACTTTAAACTTACAGTCAACCAGATTCGGTGCGACATTCACAGTTAATCGAAATGGATGGTGATTTTATTTAAGATTTTACGCCGGATTCGACTAGTATTCTAACTTTTTGGTAATTATAAAAATTAGAGTGGCTTAAAAGTTGGAAAATTTTAAATATATTATGACTAACTTCAGTCAGATATTCGTGATCTAGGGAGTCCTTACGGATAACTTTTTTAGTTTACGAACTTATGAGTTAACTATTTCACAGTTGTAATTACGTTAACTACTAGCATCCTCAATCACCACATCAAAGTTTCACAAATAAGTCTTACCAGGCATAGAAGCTGCGGTTGCAACGTCTGAATTAGTTTCAGCTACAGCTATAGAAGGCGCAGTCAAATCGGCTGACGGATCTCTCGGGGTAGTCACAGTAATCTCAACAGTTTTTACATCTCTTCTCTGCTTCTTTTTTTTCTTTGGTTTGATTTCAATCATGTACTGGGAAGGCATCTAAAAATTGTTTTGGCTGAGGTTAGGATGCGGCTTGCTAATATATCAACTGATATATTGGATCAAATTTTTCGTGAAATAAGTGCTTCACCCATTAAGTGTTTAACAGCCGACTCACGACATACCACCTCAAGTTTGAATTCGTCTGGGGCCCGTCAATTTTTAAGGGGTCTTCTTTTAAAAATATTGTCATTCACAAAAAATAGCTAAATTGGAATGCTTGTTTCATGTTTGAAACCAGACTGTTTGACACTTATTCGACACTGTTAAAACTATATCTAGAAAAACCTTTAAATGACTATGCTCGCGGTGATCTGGTGGGTCCCCACCAATTCGAAAAATTTTCCTAATCATTGATCTTCTGTACGGATTTTTTTAACATGGTTTCTAACAAAACTACTCCTAAAATTGAATCCTAGGCATGTTTTTCAAAAACCAAGTTGAAAAATGCGTGCAGAATCGCAACGATTAGGAAAACGTTTGAATTGGCGGAGACCCACCACCAGCGCGAGCATGATCCTCTAATAAAACTGGGTTAAAGTCAAGGTTTACAACGTCACTGAGTTGACTGTATCTGGTGGTGGTGGTCTATTTTCCCAACGACGACTAATTGCTGGGTTTGACGGCACTTTTTCAAAAAAGTGGTAAAATCTTCATTTTTGGCGTTTCAGGCATTCTTTTTAAACAGTTCTGCACAGAAAGACAAAATCTACAGAACTGTTCAAAAAGAATGTCTGAAACCCCAAAGATGAAGATTTTAGAACTTTTCAAAAAGTGCCGTAAAACCCAGCAAATAATCGTCGGACTACCCTTGACAACACTGATCTTTACAGTCAGGTTCGAATCTCACTTGCAGTATATCTGTTTTTTGAGCGAAAAGCTTACCATAACGAGCTGTGACGGAGATTTTTTGGTGCGCAATGCCTCGCGAAGATTGAATATTTGCCCACGTATCACAGAAAGTTGTTTGGCAAACACGTTTTTGTCAAAGCCTGCATCCGTCTAAAAAATATTCAATATGTATAATTTTTTACTCTTGTTAACATATAAATTGTTATTATTTTTCGCTTTAAGTTTTTATTACTAATTAGTCTGTAAAATAGCCTATATTTCAAAATGTGATTTGTAGAGAAAGGCGAAAAAACTACTTTGTGATCAACTTAATTTAGTACAAAATTACCTCAAAAATACGTTTCAGATCGTTGCCCAATTCTCGCACAAAATCAGTATTGTCCAAATATGGTAGCATTTTACTGACTGTCTCGTCGCTAAATGGAATTCTGGCCATGGGCAGAGAGGCCCATCGGTAGGGATCTGCAAAACTTATTTTCTCTAATTATTCGCGAATTTAATCTCAAAGGTTCTGCCATAATTGAAGATTGAAAATTATTTGAAAGAATGTTGTTTTCGCAATTTGGTCGATTTTTTTGAAGAGTTATTACAGATTACTAGGAGCAACTGGAGCCTATCGGCGCCATCGTATTTTGAAATTCCAATAAATATTAATCCATCACATATCTCCCTGATCACCCTTTCCTGGGTATCCTATCTACCCACTTACTGGGTACCCTCCTCCTGCCCACTCAGTTCTGCCTACTCTGCTCCTGGATACCCTTCTCCCGGCTAACCTCCTTCTGGCTACCTCCTTCCTGGCAGCCCTCCTCCAGCCTTCCTTCTTCCTGGATACCTCCCTTCTCGTTCACCCCTTCCTACCTACCCTCCTTCTGGGTACTCCCTCCTGATTACCCTCCTTCTGGGTAAACCCCTCCTGGGTACCCCCTCCAGGCTACCCTTCTCATATTCCTCCTGGTTACCTTCCTCCTGAGTATCCTCCTTTTGGGTATCCCTTCTTAGGTACCCTCCTCCTGGCTACTTTCCTCCTGGGTATCCTACTCTTGGGCACTTCCCCCTCCTGGGTGCACCCTTTCTCAGTATCATCCTCTTGAATATCCCCTCTTGGCTACTCTCCTCCTGGGTACCGTCCTCCTGGGTATACCACTCATGGGTATACCCCGCTTACCCTCCTCCTCTTGGATACACCTCTCATTAGTAACCTCCTCTTGGGTACACCCAAACTTTTATTAGAACCACCCTTATTTTTACGATCTTGTGCTCGAAAGGAAGCTAAGATATTATAGTTAAAAGTTTTAGTAAAAAAAATTCATATGTTTGCAAAAAATAGTAAGAAATCGGGCTTGAACACCGAAATCCACCCTAATTCCAGGCTAAAATCCACCATCTCCAATTTGGAGGGCAGGGAAAAATTTTTTTAGAGGCAACTTTAATCATACCTACATAGGCAATATGTTGAACTTTAGGGTTCCGTTGAGATATCCAACATCGGTTTGCGAAAATTGGTAGAAAATTAGGCTTGACACAACCAGGGCTTCGAACAAGCCAGGGTTGTGTTAAAATAATTAAAAAGATCTTTTAAAATTTTGTTTTCTGCTTCTTGTGGGATTGGAAGCTCTATCCACACCTGGCCGCTTCGCGTCCCTGTGTTTTGCTTCGAGTGTAATAGGAGCCTCTATCCACACAGGGCCGCTTCGCGGCCCTGTTGTTTGCTTCGAGTGTAATAGGAGCTTCTATCAACTCCTGGCCGCTTCGCGGCCCTGTTGTTTGCTTCGAGTGTAATAGGACCTCTATCTACCTATGGCCGCTTCGCGGCCCTTGCTGCTCGCTTCGAGTGTAATTAGAACCTCTATCCACACCTGGCCGCTTCGCGTCCCTGGTTTTGGCTTCGAGTGTAATACAGTCAAACCTTCGGCACCCCAAAGTTCCTCCGGGTCCGACATTTCAGCTCAATTTCTTTTGCTAAATGTGATTCGCCAGTCTAGTCCGACGGATTCTGTTTGCCGGTCGTTTCAAAATCTTTGAATTTCGCCATGAAAACCCGGAACCCGGTTATACGGCACCCTTTTTAAAATAAGGTGCCGTATAACCGAGGTTCGCGGGTCTTTGTGACGAAATTTAAAAATTTTGGAAAACGACCGGCAAAAACAGAATCCTGCGATATTTCGGACTAGACTGGCGAATCACATTTAGCAAAAGACTTCGAAAATTGAGCTGAAAAAAGTGTCGGACCCAAGGTGGGAACGAACTTTTGGGGGTGCCGGATAAACGAGGTTTGACTGTAATAACACACAGGGCAGCTTCGCGTCCCTGTTTATTGCTTCGAGTGTAATAGGAGCTTCTGAAATTCAGCCACTCCAACTATAAGTCATAACAAAGGATTTATTATGGAAATCCATTTTGCCTGTTTCAGCACCCAACATTGGATGCCAACATCCAAAACTTTGGTATGAGGCTTTTCCCAACCCTACCGGTGTCACTCCCGGTTAACGGCCGAAGCCCAATGACACTAACTAATTATTCAAGACCTTACACAATTTGGTCTAGCACACATTGCTGGGTTTGACTATAGCAAACCCAACAATAAGTCCACTAACAGGATTTATTTTGAAAATCCACCTTCAAGTGGACTTACACAATTTGGTCTAGCACACATTGCTGGGTTTGACTATAGCAAACCCAACAATAAGTCCACTAACAGGATTTATTTTGAAAATCCACCTTCAAGTGGACTTTGGCCTGTTTCAGCACCCAACATTGGATGCCGACATCCAAAACTTTGGTATGGGAGCCTTTCCCAACCCTACCGGTGTCACTCCCGGTTAAAGGCCGGAGCCCAATGACACCAACCAATTATTCAAGACCTTATACATTTCGGTCGAGCATAAATTGCTGCGTTCGAGCACACTATGTATGAGAAATTTGGGTTCTGAGGTTTTGGGGTTTTGGTGGGTGAAATCGCACTTTTGGTCTTGACAAACCACATTCCCCACACGATTTTGTGTATAAAAGCATGGTTTGTTTTTGAATTTATCACAATTTTAATTTTTCAGGTCGTCCAGGTGGACATCCAGCTGGACAGGTTGTACCTACCCCTTGTTTTGGGGTTTTGGTGGGAAAAAATGCACTTTTGGTCTTAACAAACCCAATTGCATATACAGTAGCGGACAAAAATAATGTAACACCTGTACAAAAATCTAAGTTTTGGTAAAGTTCTAGTATCTCCTGGCAAAATTTTGTCCGGCAAAAACATTTTAAGTGTATTTTTAAGCAAGGAACATGATTCTGCAAAAAAAAATTCATTCTTGAGGGCACAATTTCATTCTACAGCCACTTTTTCACGACTAGTCCATTTTTGGGCCGGACAAAAGTAATGTAACACCTTTGATTATCCCGTAAAAGAGAAAATGTGAAGCAACAAATAATTGAAATCGCTTTATTCAACACTAATATTTCGTCGCAAACCCTTTGACGCAACAACAGCAGCACAACGAGCAGGCATGGAGTCAACCAATTTCATTAAAACATCCAAACTGATTTTCTTCCATTCTGCACAAAGAGCCTTGAACAAGTCGCTTGTCTTCGAGTAGGTGCGTGTGCGAATTTGCCGATCCAGATGCTCCCACAGGTGCTCGATAGGATTTAAGTCCGGACTCTGCGACGGCCACTTGAGAACCTCCACGTTATTGTCGATGAACCACTTCTTCAGGAGCTTGGAGGCGTGCTTCGGGTCATTATCCTGCATGAAGATCCAATCGTTTGAGAGGCAAGTAATGGCGTGCTCAATCATGTTGTCGTCCAGAATGCCCTTGTACATCTCAGCGTTCATTTTGCCTTCGACTCGAACCAGCGGACCGACACCATCCTCGAAAACAGCCTGAAAACATCAACAAAAAATGCAAGAGGAAAATTTAAAAAACCGAAGAAAATACCCCAAACCATAACTGACCCTCCTCCATGTTTGACAGTGGGAACCTGGTACTTTGGATCATTTCTTTTGCCACGCGGACGTCTGACATAGCGAATGCCGTCGGGTGAGAGGAGATTGAACTTTGATTCGTCGCTCCAGAGCACCCTTCCCCAGTCGGCCACTGACCAGTCCTTGTGAGCGTGTGCGAACTTGAGACGTTCCTTCACATTCTTTTTCGAGATCCACGGCTTCTTGGATGGACGAGCAGCAGGGAGATCGGCTCTTCTGAAATAAAGCTTGTTCACACTTTTTCCGACAAAATTTGGAGCTTACTTGAGAATTCTTCTGGCTGTGCGCGTGCTTATTCCGAGACCCAGACGTTCATTTGCATGCTTGGTAACATCAGTGGCTGTCTTCAAAGGATCCTTTTGACGATTCGAACTAAGGCTCTATCACTTTTCTCACTTGACTTGCGCGGACGGCCACTACGAGGCATGTTTGCGAAGTTTCCGGTTGATTTGAAGCGCTTGGTGACTCTCGAAACCATTGCATTGCTCACACCAAATAAAGACGCGACCTTCCGAGTTGACATACCACTATCCGATGCTCTTTTGATAGCTTCTCTGGTCTGCACAGGCTGATTCTTCTTGTTTACCATCTTCTAGAGCTAAAACAACTTTTTGTAAAAGGCGACAATAACAAAGAGGTGAGCGAATGTACAAAAATCAAGGGTGTTACATTACTTTTGTCCGGCCCAAAAATGGACTAGTCGTGAAAAAGTGGCTGTAAAATGAAATTGTGCCCTCAAGAATGAATTTTTTTTTGCAGAATCATGTTCCTTGCTTAAAAATACACTTAAAATGTTTTTGCCGGACAAAATTTTGCCAGGAGATACTAGAACTTTACCAAAACTTAGATTTTTGTACAGGTGTTACATTATTTTTGTCCGCTACTGTAATAGCATTGTTTGTTTAATTATGAAAAACCTGAGGATATAATTTTTTCTAATCGAATCGCTTTATTATTTTAAAGTAAGGGGAAAAGTGGCGAACCACCCATCCACATATGCCAAATACTATATAGAGATGGAGGGCACGAAAAAAATGTTTGATGCAAGTTTAATTATGTGCTTAAAAGATAGTTCAGATGTTGTATTTGAGGGTTCCGTAGAGATCGGCGACATAAGTTCGCACAAATTGGAAGAGAATGAGGAATTGCAGATTAGTTTTGGCGTCGCTGCCGCCATGATATTTCCTCAATCAAATAAAAAAATACGAAAAAATTTTGATGGGTTTCACATTCACAGTTTTTTTAATGATAGTTAATTGTGAAACCCATCTAAATTTTTTCGTATTTTTTTATTTGATTGACGAAATATCATGGCGGCAGCAACAATCAGCAGCGACGTCAAACTGATCTGCGATTTCTAAAAAATACGAAAAAAAAAATAAAAAATTAAATTAAATAAAAGTCCATAATTTTTATAAATATTTTGCAACCCAACAGACACCGTTGGTCACTTCGGTGTCGGCGCACTAATAATCCGACATCCTGGTGGTGAAACCTGCGTGTAATTAATTTCTCTTGTTAGGGACACAATTTTTTTCTCTGATTTTTAAAGCGTCTTTAAAAAGAAAACACGTAAAATTTAAAAGTCAGTTTTTTTCATTTGGACACCATAATAATCTATTAAACCCTACAAGCTCGCCAAGCATCCGGATGTTTAAATGGGAAAGCTAAGCCATTGTCTATGGCTGCAATCGATACATGTGGCATATTCACATCTTCCCAGTCATCATCTTCTTCTGGTTTTGTTTCTTGTGGATCTATAGGAACTGAATCTTCTGCTGCTTTAACCGTTTGTTCTAAAAATTTGCAAATGATCTTCTAACTGAAAGAATGAAGAAAACCTGAATGAGAGGAACTAGTCCCACTGGTAGAGAAATCTATGATAATTCCCTGTAGAGAAGAATCCTGCTCTTGAGATTTATCTGTGGAAGACATTGTTGGGTTTGTGCCTTTGTTGGCATCTTCTACTTCTTTGATATCAACCAGACTTTGCGAGTCTGTGCTTCTTCTCGGTATTGGCTCTGCAGGGGTGTATTTGATCAACCAGTTGTCGTTTCCTCTATCTGAAATGTGGATGTTTGACATACGTCAGACGTTTGCAATTTGAGAAAAAAATTAGTTTTCTCGGGGGTAGTCACGACTAGTTCCTGGGTTTGTGAACACATTTTCAAGAAGTTGTAAAATTTTCATTTTCAGCATTTTTGACATTCTGTTTGAGCAGTTTTGCACAGAAAAGTAAAATCTACAAGAATGTTCAAACGGAATGTCTAAAACGCTAAAAATGAAGATTTTACAACCTCTTGAAAAGGTACTCACAAAGTTACCGTAATTTTCTATGAGAACGACAGTCTCTAACAGAACGACATGGGTAGGGGATAAAACTACATTTTTAAGATAAAGTCAAAAAAAAACATTTGGAGGTTGAAAAATAGAACGACATGTCGTTCTACTAGAATACCGTATTTCTTCTAATTGCCGCACATGTGCGTTTATTTTTCAATCACCTGAAAATCGGAAATTTTCAAATTCGATCTAGAGACTTTCGGGTGCTTAACCAAGATCTGAAAAGTGGAATCGGTAGAGCTCGTGGGAGTTAAGAAAATGCATCAAACAGCTTAGCAAAATATTTACTCTGCTCCGAGATATAAGTCTGTAAAGTTAGGGGTGTGCGGTAATTAGAGACTGTGCGGCAATTAGAAGAAATACGGTAAATACGGTAAATATGTAAAGTTATGCAAAAAATCGGTAAAGCTTTTGATCAAATTTGTAAATTTTTCAAAAAAATCTAAATAATGTCAACTATACCCACAGTTGTCATACCCAAAGAATTGACTGTATTTACAGTTGTCAAACAAAAAATACTGGCTAAAATGACTTTTATGTAGGTGGGCCGGAATCGGGTTTTATCGACTTCTAGCGCTGTTTTATATGATGAGGATTACGTCCATCTCAAGGTATTTTCGTTAGAGCATAAACCCACATGCTTGCTCTGCCGCATACAAAGTTAAATGTGCATGGTTTCTACCTTGCACAGTTTGTTAGCTCAGTGATTGGTCTCTAGGGTGTGCTTTCTTGTGTAGCTCAACCCGCCCCTCGCCCTGAAGGGGGGAATATGTGCTCAGGTTGTATCCATTCCCATGACTTTTATATAAGCCAGCATGTGGGTTGTTATGTGAGATGACGTTTGTTGTTTTGCTGAAAAAGCGTTTTTGGCGACTAAAACTAGAGAAAAATGAAAGATAAACGGTATTCCTGACATGGGCGGTCAATTTTTTCGATTTTCGGAAAAGTGCCAAAAATGTCTTTCCCAATCTTAAAAACACGTTTTCTATCATTTTTACCGTCTAAAGCAGCGCTAGAAGTCGATAAAAACCTAATTCGGCCCACCTACACAAAAGTCATTCCTCCCAAAATACTCCATTTGACTGTATTATGGCCAAAAATTTACCTGTATTGCGAATGATGTAGTCCAACACGACCATATTCTCAAACTGCAACTGAAATTCATGCTGGGTCTTTGGAGGCAAAGCCTGCTCCGGGTATAATTCCCATTGTCTGAGCCAATAAATTGCATCTTGATACCCGTTTACAAATAGTTGGAAACTTCCTTTCTGCAATAAAATCAAAATTGCAAAAAGTATTTTAAACAAAAAAACCTTAGGTGGCAGGCCAATTCTACGAAAATGTCTGCCCAAATCTGGGAATCGAGCCCTCAATCTTTCCTTACTCCTGGACATAGTCCTGTCTATGGCACTGTAGTTAAAGGTTGGAGCAGCCAAGGATACCACAGCTGTTTTGGGAACGACGTTTAGGCCTAGTTTTTGGTCGATCATAGACGCTCCGGCTTCACTCAGATAGCCCTGGAAATTTTTGGTTTTTTATTTAATTCAAAATTAATTCGAAAAACTGTTTTCCACATTTTTGCAGTAAAAGAGCTGTCCCCGCCGATTTTCTGTGAAATTATGACCACTTTGCTAAAACTTTATGTGCAATAGATGGCTCTATCCCACTATCTGTTTCCAAATTTTGCCTTTGTCCCCCTGTTGTTTTTTTTTGATTATTTTTCCCCCCTGTTGTTTTTTAAAAATTTCGTGGTCACATGTTTTTGAAATATTACAATTGAACAATTGAACAATTGAACAATTACAATTGAACATATTACAATACAAATACAGTCGAACCTCGATAAGCCGTCACTCCGATAAACCGTCACTCCCGCTAAACCGTCACCTTGAAAAAATTTGGTTGGCCGGCAAAGAAATCCCACAAAACTTACCCTCGATAAGACGTCATTCGATAAGCCGTCACCCTCGCTAATCCGTCACCTGCGTGTGGTCCCCCGGGGTGACGGCTTATCGAGGTTCGACTGTACTACATTATATTTTTTTTTGAAATTTACATGAAAACACAGGATACATAGTTTATAATTATTTGATGTTATGCAACATCACTCTCAGACATCCGCAATCGACGCAATTGATCGAAAATCGAGAACTTGGCGCAGTTCTGATTCATCCACAAGAGAATATTTCATAGCAATATAAAAAACAAAAATAATCAAACAGCTTGAAGTAAAAAATATAACAAGGGGACAAAGGCAAGATACTCAAAAAGACAACAGGGGGATTGAATTACGGGTTGAATGTCCCGAGAATATTTGAACAGCGTTAAAAGTATCAAAACTAAATATTGAGAAAAATATATTCAGGATTGGACTAAAACATTTGACCACGAACTTTCGTGGTCAACCACGAAAGTGCAACCACGAACAAGCAAAATAATCAAAAAAAAACAACTGGGGAAACCATTGCAAAATTTTGGTACAGATAGTGAGACAGAGCCGATGGCTCTCATCACTCCCTGCATTTTGAAATATTACGCAACCAGGTGGTAAATAAATTAGAGCCAAGTACAACTCAACAGGCTGCATTTCAGAATTATTTTTAACTGTTTTGTAGATTTTGCCTTTCTGTGTATAATAATAGTTGGAAAAAAAATCCTAAAATGCCAAAAATGAAGATTTTACAGCCTGTTAAAAAGTGCTGTGAAACCCAGCAACTAGTCGGTAAGTCGTTTTAATACTACCCTACCCAATTTTTTTCTAGCCATCGTGCTCAGTCCGAAAGTCTGCTTAAAACGCATAGTTTAGTACAAACGACCTTCCCGTTTTTCCCGTTACATTTTTATTCCTGTATAGATTTATCTGAACCGATAGTTATCGGTTCTGTGCACTACGGTATAAAAGGAAGAACAGTGCGTCCTATTTCATTGTACCAAAAAATTAAAAAATCCTATTCCATTGTACCATTTTTACGCAATGATTAGTTTATTATTAGTAATTAGTTCAATAACTTTTCCGTCATAGTCAATATAGTGGAATAGCGGCAAAGGAGTATGTGTACAGGGTTGCGCGAAAAAATGCGGGCACTTTTAAAAAATTGGCGTACGTAAATCATTGGTCGGTCAGTTCCCGATGTTTGGGTGTCAAGAACTCGGTAACCTCCACAATAATGGCCGGATGTGATGAAGATCAAATAGCACAACAATAACCCAAACTGCTGCAAAAGTGGGAGGAGTAGCAAATGCATGCAATTTTAATTATTTTGCATTTATTTCATTTTTTTATAGTGCCCGCGTTTTTTCGCGCCACCCTGTACGTTTCCATTTGTATAACTGACCTGATTAGGCACTAGGCAACTTCGTCCAAAACAGCATGGAAAGAGCCTGAACTAAGCAAGTTGGTCACTTGGAAACAATCCGGTAATTAAAACTCACAACTTGTGGAGCCACTTCAACCACTTTGGATTCAAATGCCTATAATGCAAAAAATACTTGATTCTTACGCCTGAATCAGAGAAAAGCGTCTATTTTACCCATAAGGTTCCTCATTTTTCGGCTTGAAGACAGCGATCTTTCCCTGAAATGGCATTTTACTATACCTTTATTAATTCGAAGTTTCAAAATGTTAGGACATACCCCTCTAAGGTTTTTCACAAAGTAGGAGCCAGAAGATCCTTGTGCAATCCTCTCAGGAAAAATTCCATGGTTGATAGCTCTGACAGCCTCAACCACCACAGCTGCATAGTCTGCTGTAAAGGATAAATGTTAACTTGCAGCTGTTTTTTTCAGTAATTCATGATTACCGCCACTAGTACTGCCGTACTTCTCATTGCCTAAATGTAAAATGTTGGGTTTCATGTAGCTAAATTGATTAATCGCCAAGTTTACACCAAATAATAAGCTAACATTCCAAAAAGAGACGTTTAAACAATTTTATCCGGCAGTCCTCCCTCTTTACGAAATATTAGTACAAGACTTTAAAAATACAGTCGACTCTCGATTCAACGAACCCCCAAAAAGTTCGTTCCTGCCTAGGGTCTGACACTTTTTTTAGCCCGCTTTTTGAAGCCTTTTGCAAGTCGTCTTTGGCTGGTGTAGTCCAAAACATCGCAAGGATTTCCGATTTTACCAATCGTTTCTGAAAATTTCACCTTTTTGAAAATAAGTGTTCGTTATATCGAGAGGCGCGGGTCTTTTCGGCAAAACTATTGCGATTTTCAGAATCGATTGGTGAAATCGGAATCCTTGCGATGTTTTGGACTACACCAGCCAAACACAACTGGCAAAAGACTTCAAAAAGCGGGCTAAAAAAAGTGTCAGACCCTAGGCACGAACGAACTTTTTGGGAGTTCGTTGAATCGATACCCGACTCCATTAGAAAACATATCTTCGCCGTATCCGTGATCATTTGACGCTCGGGAAGTAATTCTTGCATTAATGGTGAGTGATTTTCTGATGGGTTCCAAAAGTGGGTTGAAAGAACAAAAGCCAAACAATAGCTTCATAATTGCAATTTAATATTTAAATGGAATTAAAAATCATTTGATGGGTTGCAAAATGCAAACAATCTGATTAGGTGACTAATCAAATAATTTCGAATCCCATTTTGATAATAATATTTAAATTGTTAAACGTATGAATAATTTTGGTACTTTTGATACATAACAATTTATGGAACCCATCATCACATTTACTTAACGCATCAATTACTTCCTAACCCGGCACTTGATGTGGTTCGTCCTGTAGCAGCGATAGAAACAGCGCATGATTTCCAAAACGTAAATTTTTTGCTGGCTTGCAAATTTTCCCAATCGAAACTTGACTAAAAATTTTAGATTAGCGTATATATTCTATTAGAGCGGCGTACCGCTTTAATTTCAACCCCCTTGATCCCTGCCGGTGTGTAAGAGACTACCGTTCAAATATAGACTGCTGGTCTAGTAGAATAAATACGGTATGCAAATTGATTCTGAAACCGATAAAAAAAATTTTTTTTTGAAATTTTTTTTGATTTGGTGTCCGTACTTCACGTAAAGTGTGTGTGATAACGCCCAAGTCACCTAATAACTTACAGTAGCGCACAGTATCGTCATCTGATGTTTCTGTTACAGCTCTATGCACTCTACTACCTGCTGCAGCATTTTCCTCGTGTTCGTCCGAAGAAATCATGGCTAAAGTGGTCTTTCTAGTAGCGGGTTCTTTAGCTAAAGTACTGCTTTGCTCTTGCTGGGAATGTAACAGTGGAGTGCGTTCCGCCTTCTAAATATTCAAATTAACTTAGGGTCTTCATATTTTTTATTTGACTAAAGCAAGTGATTTTTCGCAGAAAAACTTAAAACAGCCGGCTCTCCCAATAACGAACCTCAAAAAAGTTAGCGTTTGTGTACAATCCAGCTAATTATTTGTTCACAACCCCCCTCGTTTTTTGGCTTGTGTTTGGGTAGAAAATTGCCAAAAGAGTAATTTTCGGACGAAATCGTGAATGCGGTGACCTTAAAGTCTATCCCAAATCTGTAAGATCCTGCTAGAGATAAAATTTGAGTGGGTTTCACTATTTCAATTAAAGTTAGCTGCTTGGAAATTTTAAGAATAACAAATCAAATATGTGAAATAAGACAGAAAATTTCCGGAGAATATCTTTTTCGAAAATTTT
The DNA here is from genome assembly GCA_029231635.1 of Ditylenchus weischeri. Classification (NCBI taxonomy): domain Eukaryota; kingdom Metazoa; phylum Nematoda; class Chromadorea; order Rhabditida; family Anguinidae; genus Ditylenchus; species Ditylenchus weischeri. The sequence goes on along the minus strand of JAMRYI010000433.1, from coordinate 15,238 downwards.
TAGGAAAATATCCAACCCTAATTTCGATACTCGACTGTATAGAGTTATGGTTTTTTGTCCCGTTTTTTTCAATCAGTGTTTTTCAATTCGTGCCTTTTTAAATATTTTTAAAATTTCTGGCTGTTCTTTATTTTTGTCTGTTCGCGAAATTATTCTCCTCATTATCTAGCAAAGCCACCTTTGAATTTTAAAATTTCTAAATTTAAAAAATCAAAGTTCTTATCAGTTGCATTGCACATTGGGATATTTTTAACGATGGTCTTAGTATAGTTTCTCACGCTAAGCACTAATTTGATGGCAGAATTTATAACCTATGCATAAAATTAAATTTTTTGAATCTTATAAGGTTAGAGAACAGGGGCACACAAAATAGTAGCAAGTGTTCTAAGACATGGGGTAGTTTAACTATGGCTTTGATCTAAAAACATAAGATGCCACGCGAAATCGACCGAATAAAGAAAGTAAATATTGAGTTGGTTCTTGAAGCCGCAGGTAGTAATTTATAAACAGTAGTTAACAGTTTCCTATGGGTTTCAAAATTTTTTGATTTAAGTACATAGTCAGCTCACTAACCGATGGGTTTCACTATTAAAAATTCACCGGATGAACTACATCGGTACTGTTTATAAAATTGTATAAAATTGTTATAAATTGTTATAAAATTATGAGTTTCCTCACAAATTTCGACTTTGAAACTCATTAATTTTTTTTGCATCAATTCTTCTAAGAAAATTTTCATAGTGGAGCCCATCGGTTAGTAAACTGACTGTGTGTACAAATAACCAACATTAAAATTGTTAATTACCGTTTGCTGTCGAACAACCCAACACCAATACTTAGAAAAGGTGAGAATTCAATTTTGTTCTCCCAAAATTGACTTTTTGGGAGAGTACAAGGAAGTATAGAGATCTCTGCAGTTTCTTTCTCTCCTTCTTGCACTTTTTATAAAATTCTTTAACATTAGGTGAATCCTAAAGTGCAGGGAAGTCCAGTTTATATTAGGAAACCGAAAAAAAACACTGATATTGAAAACAGTGTCGCGTCTGGAGACCCGATGGTGCCAAAGAATCGCCGGTCGTCCTGTTTTTAACTAAATAAAGTAATCTTTTGTATTTTTTATGTAATTTTTAGTATAGTCTTCTGTCCTATTGCCCCTAATGTTTTTTTCCATTTCTCACTTTTTTATCCAGTCTACCTTATCCTTCCTATTTCGCCTAAAATCTGGGAAAATTTCGCACATTCACACACACACAACTAAACTCTAATTCTACCCCACCCCACCGGGACTCTAAATTGTGGAATTCAAGGCCCTGAGCCCGATTTCTACAACAGAACGAATTGCAAAAATCCGACAAAAAGGGACAAATGACTACACACTGACTCTACATCAAGTTGTCGAAAAAGTCAGATGTTTTCCAACTTATTTTTCTCTAGGTTTGCGAAATACCAAACATAAACCCTCTCAAAGAAAAACCTTTGCTGATTTTTTGCTCTTAGCCTTCTTGATCAACACCGCAGTTTCCTGGTCCTCGTCCTCCTCACAAGAATCTAAACAAAAAAATAAGTTTCAAATTTTGCGCTTAAATAGAATGCAAACAAACCAGTTTCAAAATGCCGCTGACGAGAAACAAGGGAAGAGGGATTCATTGTAAGGTGTTTTTTCAATAAAAGTAGCACAGGCCAGCATAGATGCTAGGAATAGAATAAATAAATGTGATCTATAAACAGTTTCAGCAACAACAAAAGTGTTGAAATTTAGCGACAAAGAAGGAAGGAGAATACGGAAAATATCATTCACACGTAAAGCATCAATTCAAATGGGTTTCATCACTATTGCTGCTATCAGCAAAAAACACACATAAAAAGATAATACTGGCCAACACAATCTACAAATGTTGACCCAGAAAATGTGATTAACAAAACTCATAGTCATCATTTTTGACTTTAGAACGAATTTTCTGCTTTACGCAAAGAGTAGGAATAATAGTCAACCAAGCTGGATAGGTGGAAATTCGAATTTTGATCACAAAAAGCAGGATTGGGGATATTGTAGAAATTGTACCGAACTGAAAGCCATGACTTTTTGCAGCAAGAATATGATATGAAATGATGTGAGCGGGGAATGGGGTGGTAATTCTTTTTGCCCGCAGAATACTCGTTTTTGCCCGCAGAATATTTTTTTTGCCCGCAGATTTCGAATGCTCGTAGAATACTTGTTTTTGCCCGCAGATTTCTCTTTTTTGCCCGCAGATTTCTCTTTTTTGCCCGCAGATTTCTCTTTTTTGCCCGTAGAATTCTCAATCGTCTTAATCGTTCAATAATCCATGTTTCCATATCAGCCTCACATTTTATTTTCGTTAAACAAAAGCAACATTTTAACAACGTTCAACAATAAATTCGACGACCTTCTTCTTCCAATAGATGAGCTTCGCGATAAAGAGACTGTCGAATTGATGGAACTGAGGCAACAATCTTAAAATGATACATATGAAGCGAAATGGTGTAAGGCGTGAATAAATTACCTGGTGATCTGGACATTTGCTGCAATTTTTGATTATTCTCCAGTTCGATTATTCTTCATTCCGCTCGCAGAAAAGGGCGCAGTAGAAGAAGCTTACGAAGAGTACCGCAGTCTTTGATCACACGATTCCAGGACTCAAGACCATTTTTCGTAGATGGAAAGCCAGAAAACCCTTCGTACCAACCACTGAGATTTGACTCGACCCAGGAAGTGCGAAAGTAGGAGATAAACTGTGTACAAATTGGTTCCTGCGATGCATATTGTACTTCCCAGTACTCCAGAAGTGCGCGTACAGCTGAACACAGACGTAAAAATCTATTGCCAAAAACGATTTTTTTATAAGCATTAGAATTCTGCGGGCAAAAAAGAGAAATCTGCGGGCAAAAAAGAGAGATCTGCGGGCAAAAACAAGTATTCTACGGGCATTCGAAATCTGCGGGCAAAAAAAATATTCTGCGGGCAAAAACGAGTATTCTGCGGGCAAAAAAAAATATTATCCCGGAGAATGTCGGTATTCGTCCGGCAACAAGACCTTTTCGATAATTTTTAATAAAATTCGGTTGTTTCCGCCCGGATTTTTATTAAAAATTATCGAAAATTCGCGCGACAAATTCGACAAGTTATCGGAAATGTCTTGTTGCCTAATCTTACTTCTATGATAAGGATATTGCTTTTTGAAACACAAAAAATATAATTTCTGCCAGTGCAGGACTTCTCAGCATCTCATATTTAAACGGGAAGGGGGTTTTGGTGGGTTACACATCGAGATGCAAATATTTTGATCTCTCAGCTTTAAATCCCCCTGGGTGCACATCCTATTTTTTACTCCATTTTCAAGTTTAAAGTACAATTTCGGTACTCAATTGATGCTAAGGCTCTTCTTGACTAGGGTTCCGGAAATACAGGGGATTTGGCCACGGGTGGGGGATTCCAAAATTTTTCACGGGGATGCCCTGGGGTTTGACGAAAAGCACGGGGATTTACGGGGATTCAACAAAATTTTCTGACGTTAAAAAACATCAGTTTTTTCAAAACTGATTGAAAACATTTTCATTTTGCACTTACTATTACGCAACCTAAAAGTTAATGTTAATCAAGAATCTACTTTGTGGATGATCAAGAATTTATTGACCACAATGGCGTGAGACGAAATCGAGTTTAACCCTCGAGTTATTGTGTGCTTGACGAATTTTTGGAGTGTTGAAATGACGCTCCATTTCCAAAAAATTTTCACGTGGGATTCCCCGTCACGGGGAACATTTAGCTAGATCTAAAATTCAAAAATGTCCGATTCCGTGCTATCCTACCCTTCAAACACACTCTTTTGTCACTGAGTCAAACCTTCGTTAGCTACCCAATTTTCTGAATCTATACTGGTGTGAAAACATTTTCGTCTAATTCCTCATAAAACTCTGACTCTGAAAAGTTAATATCACCTTGTGAGGAGGAGGCGACAAAACCCAAAGTGAATGGCTTCTAGCTGGCTTCCTTGTTTTTGATGGTCATTTGCATGAAATCACAAAATTAAGATAGTTGCTAACAGCAAAGCAGTGCTAGAAATTATTGCAATCGATTGCTCAATACTTTTTGGCTCTAGAATTGGCTGTAAGCATAGTCGAGTTGACCCCTCAACTTTTTTCACCCACCGATTTTTATACGTCAAATGTTCATAAATCACTCGGAAACACTGTCCGAATTTTTGTGCAGAGCCGAAAAAGTTGTTCTTGGGTCATAAATATCAATATAAAAGAATTTTTAGAAAAATATTGACATTTTTTAAATTTAAGAAAAAATTGACCCTAAAAGTCGACCCCGACTATAGTTACGGCCATTAAGTAAACTCATTAAAGTGGTGTAAAAAATAGGATGTGCACCGAGGGGAATTTGAACTTAAGAGTTCAAAATATTCGCATCTGATGTGTATCATCCCCCGTTAACCTTTTTTCAAAAAAGTCACAAAATGAAAACAAGAAAATCCAAGCGTGGAGAATTCAAAGGTATCTTCTCATAGAAACTAGTTCCTTATCCACCACTAAAATACCTTATCCTTAACTTTCAGACTTTATTAACATCTTTTTTGCCGTAGAGGCACACGACAACTCATAACAATTCACAAATTCCAAGCAATAATTACAGCTAGCCGCACTGCTTGTACAATAACATTGAGACATCAAAAAATCTTTGAGATTTTGTAGACACTGAGAATCTTTCTTGCACTCGAAAATGTTTTCTGAATGTACAGGGCATGACCATGTCGCATGTTTGCAGGTACCTGTTGACGAGCGGCTTAATATTACTAGATCCATGAGATCAATCAGTTTAGATGAGTTCATCCTGAAGTCTGCTAACAGAAGGCTCTAAAATTTAAAACTTTAATAGGAACAATAGAATACAAATTGGACAGGGAGAGCAAACTCTAAATGCTCTAGCAACTTCCTCCCCACAAAAATTTAGTTGGCCTACGAACTGGTACTTTTTTATTTATTCTACATCTATTTGTTCAAATACTTTTCGCGAAGTCTGCAAAACTAACTGCTCAAATGCCGTAAATTACATCTCCTCAATTAAATTTACAAAGTTAGTTCAACTGTGCGGGCATAGTCAATGGCGCAAAAGAATAAACTGTATATTCACAGTTTCAATATGACTATAAAATTAATAATGTTAATAATGTTAATATTGAGGATTTTCAAAAACGAGCTATTTTCAATTTATACCTACTTCTCACCAAAAACTTGAAATAGCATTTGAAAAAGTCTACAAATAAATGGTGTAACCAATTTTTTTTAAACTGTAGGCTTGATAGATCTAGACCAGAGCTTCGATCTCTACTTATTAATAGGATTTGTACTTGATTAGGAACTCCAAATCTCATTATTTTGCAGAATTTTGCGTCAAAATCATATTTTTCAGCACTGAAAGAACATTAAGCACTGTATAAAATAGCATATTTTCGCCGAAATACCCTAAAATGTACTTAGTTTGAGCAAATGCACTTATTTTCAAAATTTTGAGATCGAAGCCCTGCTCTAGACGGTATACAGAAGCTTGCAAGAGCACACAAAATTTCAAAAAGTATCAAACCTGGCATTGTTTTTGAAATTCCTCATCCGTATAGACTCCCAACTCTTCAACATCTCGAAGCTCTTTTTTGACATCCGCTAACCGCTCTTCCATCAGGTTGACCAGAATATCGATGTTGTAGGCGTTGATTACATTGTGGTTTATTGAGATGCTGTCCTCCTACAATTGGAAACTGATGAAAATAATACTTTGGGCATTAACGGAAGCAATTATACCAAATTATGAACCTGATGATACCAGCCTGATGGAACAAAAATGATTTGGCCCGCTTCCTGAACAAACTGCTAAAAGTAGAAATGAAGAAATAGATTTAAAAAATATAAATAAAAATTACTCTTACCATGACTTTAGCTGCTTCCCACAACTCACGCCTGCTTCGGATATCTTGGACGAAGTTGCTACCTTCTTGAAAGTGAGATTCCATTCCGGGTCTGAATAAAACACTCATAATAAGACCAAAAATGAAAGTTTCTTCAAAAACAATCACAGGATTTATCAAGAAATTCCAATGGCTATAACTTTTTCTTCCAGGATGTTTTTCGAAATTCTGTTTTCACAAACCGATTTTCTCGATTTGCCGACAATTTTTGGGTACATAATGTGATAAACACGATTTTTGCCTGGTCTTCTAGTGGTTTGGCTTTTGCCCAGTCAAATGCAGACCAGTACTAAAACCGCAGTGGCGGGGACCAAGCGAAAATCGTTTGTTGACATCATACACTAAAAAAATTGTTGCGCAAAAAAATCGATCCGTAAAAGCAGAGTTTTGAAAAGTAATGGCCATTTTAGAACCAGGGAATTTCCCTGCATATTTCACAAATACCTGTGTTCCTACAGTCAACTGTGACTATACAGCTAACGCGTCTAACAGTAAGAAATGTACCGATTGTATAAAACCAGACAACTTTTAAAGATAAAAGTATCACCACACAACTCACGTACCTGAGCATGTACCACAATTTTCTTCCGCAAATGTTCGCTGACCAGCTGAAAGAACCCATGACATCCGAATGAAAATTGGTCCTGAAATGAGCACATGAATTGAAGAGAAAACATGGTGTATAATGGGCTCAAAGACGATTGCAAAGACCAATAAATTTACCAACTTCCTTTCGCTCCTATGTAGACGAATCGGTAGTCACCTTGAACTGGATTTGACTCTTTCTCCAACGTCCATTTTTCATTGTTAATCCAATCACGGCTTAGGAAAGCAGGCAGATCATAGACGTGAGCATCAGGGAATTGACTGTAAAAAGGCAAATGAACACAATTAACTATTCTGGCAAAACCTACCTCTGGAAATGCCAGTCTTTCAAATACGCCACTTCCAAACGATTCCTGAGATATTTGTCGACAAATTCCGAAAGAGCCATTATTGTATAGTCACACGAGCTTTCGCCTATCAGGACAGGAACTGAAGAATAACCTAAAATGCTATTTATAATTGTGCCCAGAAAAATAATTATAACTATATAGAAAATGGTCAAGTTTAGTAATACAGTAGAGCACTTCAACTATTGCCTTACCAGTTGATTCAACCCTGGCCCCACCGTTCGATTCATTCCTGGCCCCACCAGGGGCTCCCACCCTTTCGCTGTCCTGGAAATCACACGAGAACGTATCTACCAGGCGATTTAGCAAAGTATCTGTTTATCCTTTGTTTCATTGTTTACGCGTCAATATTCGCAATCTCTTAGTTTTATGTCTTTTCAGATGGCTCTACGCCGCGACAGATCTGCTGTCTCGCCGAGATGGACTTTATCTAAGCTTGATCGCCTCTCTGAAAGCAGTGACGATTTACTTAGCTTCTTGAACACTTTTTCTTTCTAGTAGATTTTTCAGGGTTGATTTGAGTGGTGGGGCAAGGGTTGAATCGAGTGGTGGGGCCAGGGTTGAATCGACTGGTGGGGCAATAGTTGAACTTAGCCTAAATTTCTTTGTGGGCCAGCCAAATCAGGCTTTTTCACAGTTACGGTTTACAGGAAGGGCCGGTTTATATAGGTGGCCGTTTATAGATATTGACTGTGCAAAAACATGTGGAAAAATGAAAATGACTATAATTTTACAGTTAACTTCTCAGTCAACTATTATTTCACAGCCAAATATGTTTTCATAGTCAGCTATTTTTCACGTTACAAAATAATGAACCTCCCTATCCCAGAAAAATTGTAAAACTGACCGTAATTTTCGACTAGATAATCCAAATCGGGAGAACCATCATCTTTGACCCAGTTTTGTATAGCTTTCCAGTTTGAAGAGAAACTAACAATTACCTGATTAAATTTTATATGGAAAAGTTTGTTTAAAACATACCCTTTGTCCAACATGCAAGCTTCATTTTTCAGTGCAAAATCAACGAGAAAGGTGACATTTGTAGAAAGGCCTTGAGAAATAAGAGGAATCATCTGAAATTATTATTTTTGCATGGTTGAAATATGAACAAGTGACTCAAAGCAAAAAAAGAGCGGGAAATCGTATTGTTGAAAATAAATAATAATAAGAAATATGGTTGTAGAAACAGGGCTGAGGAGTTTCAAAACTAACTTTTTCAATAGGGTTGTCGGGGGTAGTATAGTTTCGAACCGACGACTATTTGCTGGGTTTGTGTGCACTTTTTCAACAGGCTGTAAAATCTACATTTTTTTGCAGTTCAGAAATTTTCGGACTGTACTTGTTAAATTTTTCCTTTCTGCGTAAAACGGTTCAAAACATATGTCTGAAACGCAAAAACTGAAGTTTTTACAGGCTCATGAAAAGTGCTGTCAAACCCAGGAACTAGTCGGCAAGTCGAAATAATACTATCCCTGACAACACTACTAATGCGAAAATGTGTCGAGCTGGAGACAAAGCAGTGCTATCGTAGCTGCAGATCATCACGGAGAAACGCATCGCTCATCAAACCATCCATTTAAATAAATTAAAAGACGGAAAAACTACTCACCTAATTCAAACTTTAGCTGAAGTTGATATTAGTATGTTGATTAAATATAGTATATTCATGCCGTTCCTCCTTCTCTGTTGGGTTTGCTAAATGATCTTTCAGTTAGAGAAAACATACTTTTTCGTACCGCGAGTTTTTTTATGAACTATAATGAATATGATAGAACTATAATGCACTATAACTATATGGACTCAAGGTTCCTGGTTTTGACTTTAAACCCCAGCGTATATCCCAACCCAGGAATCTCGGGTTGATATATGATCCAAGAAAGGTTTTTTTTTCAATTTTTATTTTTTTGGCCCGCTGGCGTACAAATAGTGTTTATATACTGTGGGTTTATATACTATAATTCCCAATGCTTTTTACAATTTTATACTGCTAAAATACATTAGTGCAAAGCAATGCTTTATTATCCAAATCAACAGCTAACAAAAAAAAACAACAAAGCAGCATTTTATCACATAAAGAATGTGCAGTTGCTGCTCGAATTAACGATACCCCTCAAAGTTCGTTCCCGCCTAGGGTCCGACACTTTTTTACCTCCATTTTCGAAAAGCTTTGACCGTTTTCTTTCAACATTCTGGTCACAAATATCGCAGCGATTTCGATTTTGCCGAACGTTTTTCAGTATCATGAAATTTTTCTCCTTAAAAAATCAACAACTTGATTTAGCGACACCTATTTATCAAAAATATTGTTGCTTTGCATTTTTGGGCATAAAAATTTCATGATTTTGTATAACGATCGGTAAAATCGGAATCCTTGCCATATTTGATACCAGACTGTTGAAAAAAAACGGTCAAAAGTTTTCGGAAATCGAGGTAAAAAAGTGTCGGACCCGAGGTGGGAACGAACTTTTTGGGGTGTTATTAAATCGGGCGGCGACTGTATAAATTTCGGATATAGCGTTGGTTTTTACAATCAAATATCCTCACAACTCAAAAAACTGTCTGTTCATGGAATCGATTGCTAGTACTAGAAGAAAAATCACACTCTTGAGATCCTTAAAAACACAATAGATACAGCTAAGAACATCATTACAAAAAAGTTTCAAGGCCGGACGTATAAACAGCAAAGCAAGCGCCATAGAAGCAATTGGTTTTGTTATGGCAGCCCTTCTAAGGGTTGAAGACAGATGTAATAGCTGCAAGAACAGGCTCAAACACCAGTTGATATCTAAAAATGCAATTCTATAAAATTTCGCTTTGATTTTGTATAAGGCTTTCTGCCTGGTAGATTTTGATTTTAAAGGACCATCGGTGTCACCAGCAATGAAGGTTTAACATGCGGACACTTTTTAATACCGAAAATATTTCTGGCCACAGAGTTGAGATCAAAAATATCAAAAATATTCTGTGGTTATTTTGAATCTATGTGCAGAAAAATATTGTGTGGCTATTTTTAAATATTCTGCAGTCAGAACAAATTAAAAACTCTCTTATTTTTATACATCAATATTTTAATTGTAAAAAAGGCAGAACCGGTGTCAGGAATCAAACCCACTATGAATATCGACTAGGGTTGGCCTACCTCCATCCCCCCGCTCTCGGACCACATTTTCCTTATACCTCCCAAAATTGGCCGAACAAAATTCGAACCAAAAAAAATTCCTGAGACAAAAAAATTTTTACGATTTGACGGGGTAAATTACTAATTTAACCGAATTTTCGAACCTTTTGACGCGGAAAGTAATTTTAGTCTATGATTTCAGTCCTCTGACTACAAAATTTTTCGAAAATTGTCCGAAAAAATTAAAACAATTTTTTACTGTCCGTACAGAAAAGCAACCCTGATCCTAAATGTTTTCGGAACAAACAAAAGTCCTGTTCGCATTCAAACTTGTATATTTCTTATGGCCTGAGATGGTCCATTACATGGAAATTTTGGTTCAACTAGGACAGCCTTCTACGGAAAATACCGCATTTCCTATGAGTGTTGCCGTGCTCTAATTGTGTTTAGAAATGTTTAGAAATGTAAGGGAAGGAAGCAGAAAAAGTAGTTTAAAACATGGTTTCGGTCACTTTTTTAAAATTGGGGGACCTAAGAAGCATCCAAAAATTTATTCGTCAACGAACAACGAAAAATGGTAAATATTCAGCAAAAGTGGTGGGGTGCCCGTTTATTGGAGACTGCACGTTTATTTTCCCATCTTCTTCGAGGGTGCCCGCTTATTAGAAGAAATACGTTAATGACCGGTTACATACTGACTGTTTATAAAACCAAAATATCAAATGACCTGTCATTAAACCAACTTAAGCTATTCAAGAGTTATCAATTTATCAAAAAATAATTAGGTGGTGGGTTTCACTAATTTGTTGATGCATTTCACATATAACCTGATTTTATCATTGTGTACATAAAAGCGCCCCTCCTAAGATACGATTTTTTTTAATTTGGCTAAATACGCTCTTTATAAGATACCTCTCAGGTCGGTCCCCTAGGGGTATCTTATAGAGAGCGTCGACTGTATAACAAAAATTATGGTTGTAATGACGTGAGATGAAGTGAAAAGGGCCCATGTAGAGTTGTGTGACCGGTCTGAGCCGGGCGTTGCTAGCAAGTCAGTCTTGGTGAAAAATGACCACAGGGGGGACTAAGACAAAAAAATGAAAAAAAAAATTCTTTTTGCGATTTTTTTTATTCTGATTGCGGGAAACATCGATTTTTAAACAAAATATGGCACTTATTGGGTTGGGGCCCCACCCTAAATTTTTTTCCAACCTTCTCGAAACACAGATTTTTTATTTATTTTTTATTCACAAACATACATCTTTGATATTTGACACCACAAGTGAAAAATTTTTTATTTTCTCGATGAATATATAAAAAATAGCTTAATTTTATCTGACCGACAAAACAAATTTATACAAATCAAAACAATTTATCTGGTAGATAAAACGGTTTTATTTATACAGCAGATAAATTTTATCTATCAGGTAAAATACCTATCGTTTTTATCTGACAGAAAAATTTATCTGTTCTGCACAGTACGTTCCATGGAGGCGGAACGATCACGGCCGTCGACCCATGATGGATCATTCAATTAAATATTTACATATAATTCTTTGATAGGATTCACTGTTGTCAACTGTTGTACATTCGTCACACTTTTCAGCCCACTTCCCATTTACACATACACATCTTGCGGTAAACTGAGCTTAGAGTTCAGAAAACTCATCAAAAGTGACATGTGATACTTAAAATTTTAACCTCAAAAGTTTGGTTTACAGTTCGAAATCAAACAATCATTTTTAAAATTGCGCCATTTGTGTCTAAAGGAGAAAATATTTGCTCTTTGTCAGTCTGAGCACTCTGGCTTAGGCTTAGCCAATCGGAGGGTACCCCAACATCCGGGTAAGTACTTCTGAATGAGTCCACAACCACTACTCAACCATCCGCAGGGTACTCTAATAACCTGTTGGGTTCTATAATCTTAGAAATAGGCTAAAGCCACCTTCTACAGATCATTATCGAACGGACAATTACTTTAAGACGCCTATTTGCGCCTTTTGGTGGTATTATATTTAAAGGACCATGCTCGCGATGGTCTGGTGGGTCCGCCAATTCAAATTTTTCCTAATCATTGATTTCGGATTTTTTAAGTTCGTTTTTGACAAAACAATACCTAGAATTCAATTTTAGGTGTAGTTTTGTTAGAGACCAATTTAAAAAATCCTTACAGAAATCCAACGATTAGGAAATTTTTTTGAATTGGCGGGGACCCACATCATCCTTTAAGTTAGTTCCTTTTAAAAATGAAAAATAAAACATACCCCGCTTGACTCAAATGGAAAAAATCGAACATGTGATGAGCATCGATCTCTCCTTTCTGGTCTGAAATATGTGGATTATTTTTTATTGTACGCTTTAATTACAATTGTACGCTTTAATTACATTACAATTACAATTAATATTAATATAATATTTATATTAATAAGAATTTACTCTCCACTGTACAAATATCGGCGCGCAAATGTTGGATAACCGAATAAATGCTAAGCTATCTTTTGAATGGTCATTTGTCCAATCCAAAAATTACAAGTTAAGCCTTTGATGAGGTCTCATCTTCAAATGGCTATAAAACTTCACACTAGTCAGATTGAATAACGACAGGGTATCGTTTTGCAGAAAATCAGATAAATTTAATATAAGAATTTACTCTCCGCTGTACGCGCGGTAACACATATTAGAAGACCTGTAGGCCAACCCCACACTCAAAAATTTAGCTGTCTGCCAACCTCGAGTGAGGCTCCAGCACGGTTCAACCAGGACAGAAGTGCAATGTCCTCGTCTCACCATGGCGGTTCTGCCTCGTTCATCACAGAACACACCCAGCAAGGTAAGTTTACGATTAACGAAAAGAGAAATATATATGTATACTACTCCTTAGCAACTTGCTGGGTTTGCTCAAAAGTACTCTTTTGTTTTACATACTTTTTTGCCTTGGTAGCTTATTAACCTAAAGAAATATACAGTTGCCTCTCGATTCAATGTAGGCCCGTGCGGACTGAAAAAATATACACTAAATCGAGAGTACACTAAATCGGAAGTTTCCAAAGAAAACTTTCAATAGTATACGCTTGATAATGACCCAAAACTTTAACGAAAAGAATCTTTATTTAACAAACAATAATAAAGTTACTACAGTCAACTATCGTTATAGTGCGACTCTCGGTATAATGCGCTTTTTCTCCGTTCCTGACCGAAAGCGTACTCATAACATATTTTATTCATTACAATAAAATTATCAAATGGTTACGTATACAGTCAACTTTTGCTATACATTCAATTCTTGCTCTACATTGAATTCAACTCTCGATACACAGTCAATCTCGCTATGCAGTCAGCCCTCGCTATATAGTCTATTCTCGCTAAGCGACGGCACTATATCGAGATATTTGATCGGCTAAAGTAATTACAGGTTGCTTTTTGGAGTATTCAGTGATTAATCTATAAAAAACAAACACATGTACATTTTAGAAACAGCAATTTTAATCAAATTACAAAAAATACACTGAATCGAGAGCTGTTTTCTTTGTCGGGACCGAAAAAAATATATACTAAATCGAAAGTTCTACTAAATCGAGAGTGACATTAAATCGAGACTACACTAAATCGAGAGTGACATTAAATCGAGACTACACTAAATCGAGAGTGACATTAAATCGAGACTACACTAAATCGAGAGGCGACTGTATCTCCACCTATACTATGACGCTGCTTCGCATTGGTTGAAACATTGATTTTTTAGGTCACTTTTTGCAGACATTAATTTTCGAAGTTGGTGTCCTCTGATAGGGAATGGCACGCCCGCTTGCGATTGAGCATATAAAAATTTGGGTTTGGTGCGGCGCAAAATAATTTTCTGGTCAAAAATTATTTTTGGAAAATTTCTCAATAAGGAAAAAAATTTTTGGCGGCAAAAAAAGTTCGTGTGCGCATATGAATTTTTGTGCGCCAGTTCCTTGCGCGTCGAATGAAGAAAAACTGGGGTCGATAAGAGGACCGGAACATGGGGATCTCTCTGTTTCCATGGAGGTGGTCAGAACTGGAAAATTCGAATTTGAATTGAATTTGAAATAAAATTTTGTTGTCTCGCGAGGAATTCAAAATTTCGCACGGAGTATTAGATTCAAGTGCATTTTCTTAAGTAAATCGACCACGCTGAGCACGAATCCGGTGTCAGAATCAACGTTTTCTTTATGAAATAAATTGCTTTTTGGAAAAGCCACAGGGGAACCAAGGAATGTATATTGTCCTTAAATGTTCGGCGCTAACAAAGCGCACAGCGGCGCCAGCGAGTAGCCTAACCACCAGCGGGTACCCTGAACCGTGGATACACCCGAACCACCAACGGGTGTCCGAACCACGTGGATACACTCAAACCACCTATACCGGGCCCAAACCACCAACGGGTACTCAAACAACGTATATGGGGCCCGAACCACAAGCGGGTAGCCGAACCACCTATACCGCGCCAAACCACCAGCGCGGGTACCCGCACCACCTATAAAGGGCCCAAACCAATTACCAAGGTACCCGAACCACGCACACCGGGCCCAAACCACCAGCGGGTACCCCAACCACTTATACCGGGCCCAAACCACCAGCAGGTACCCGAACCACCATACCCGGGCCCAAACCACCAGCGGGTACCCGAACCACCTATACCGGGCCCAAACCACCAATGGTACCCAAACAACGTATATGGGGCCCGAACCACCAGCAGGTACCCGAACCACCTATACCGGTCCCAAACCACCAGCGGGTACCCGAACCACGTACACCCGGGCCCAAACCACCAGCGGGCACCTAAAACCACGTATATGGGGCCCCAAAACCACCAGCGGGTACTCAAACCACGCATATGGGGCCCAAACCACCAGCGGGTACCACATAAACCACGCATATGGGGCCCAAACCACCAGCGGGCACCCAAACCACGTATATGGGGCCCAAACCACTCAGCGGGTACCCAAACCACGTATATGGGGCCCAAACCACCAGCGGGCAACCCAAACCACGTATATGGGGCTCCAAACCACCAGCGGGATATGGGGCCCAAACCACCAGCAGCCCAAAACCACTGCATGTGGGGCCTAAACCACTAGCGGGTACCCAAACCACGTCATATGGGGCCCAAACCACCAGCGGGTACCCACAATCAACGTATATGGGGCCCAAACCACCAC
>JAMRYI010001449.1:0-24383 GCA_029231635.1 Ditylenchus weischeri | reverse complement strand
GCCTCTCTCATTTTCGGTCAAGAAGACAAGTCTATATGTGCAAACTCTTCCTCAGCGAACAACTGCAAGAATGTGGTGTACAAGCTCGTGATATGTCTAATATCTTTGTGATAACTGATGAAGGGTCCAATGTTTACTGCCTTGGAGGTGAAAACTATATGTCTTGTAAGTGCCACGTTGGAGCAACAATTGCCAAGTGAGCTACCCGTCCATACAAAATCTCGGACCTGACCAGCCAAATGGAAGAAACCTGTTTAGAAGCGAAAGTCAACCTTCATCTCATGGAGAAATGAGTCAACAAGTTAAGGTGAGTAGGAAAAGCTTCAGATTAAATCTTTATCTTGACTTGATGACTTCAGGCAGAATGAAGAACTGCGCAACGCAGCTAGCAAAGCCCTAAAGTCGCCAGCTGTGACTAGGTGGTTGTCTTACTTCAATATGGTAGAAGCTCTCTGCAATAATATAGATCTTGTCGAAGCCGCGATCAATCGGATTTGCCCAGATTGTGAGCCTGCTGTTGCACTTCTTTAACTACTCAAAGAAGCCGTTCTTTGGAGATTACTTGAAGGTTCTGCATCCGATTTCGAGAATGGTCAATGCATTTCAGGTGAAATTTTAATTGCTGTTCTATATTAGTTTGCTGACTTTTTATTTCAGTCAGAATGTCATGTGACAGCCGATTAGATTCTACTGCACACAGCCTCATTGTGGACTACCCTGCTCGAACATTCTCGCCCTGGTGTCAATTCAGTATGGTGTGTTTCAATGGCCACTGCAGCATTAACATCCTTCAAGCGCAAGATAGAAGATCTCCAAGATGGTTGGATAACAAAAGTGTCGGAAAAGCTTAACAAGAAAGTGGCTCTCTGTGCAGCTTATCTGGTTCCCCTTTACTCATGCTCAGCTAAGAACAGTGTGCTCGAAAATACCAGGATGGGATTATGAAAAGGTTGTGTGAATTTTACTTTCTCTAATTCAAATCACAGTGAATTTCAGATAAAAAGAGCGGTATATGAACGTGCCAAGCCGATTTCACCTAAAGTTCTGCCTGAATTAGTTCCAATTGCTGCTAGTGCTTTACTCCAACTAGCTCCGCCGACAGCTTTAGAAGGAAAGTTAAGCAATTATAGTTTTGTTAGTCCACATAAGAATCCGCTTGAATTCTGGAAGGAAAATCAGAAGGTTATGTTTGCAAATATGTTGAATGAATTAAGTGAATTCCAATGTTAATTTTGAAATTAGGTCTACCCTCGTCTTGCTCATATAGCAAAGCTAATGTTTGGATGCCAAGCGTCTTCTCCGCCAAGTGAACGTGCATTTAAAGAGCTCCGATGCATCGTGGGGGATTTTACAAGAAACAAGCTGAACCCAGAAAAAATTGCAAACATAATTCAACTCCGATCACTTTATCTGAGAGATGTTGTTTAACTTTTTGTCATTTAATGAATTTAAACTAATAAAGAAAAGCGAAAAGTGGTGAAATGTCAAGTAATTTACCTTCAAATTCTTTAAAAACTAAGGCCAAAAGACATTTTGAAGTACAGTCAACTCTCGTTATAACGACGCTCGATATAACGACCCGCTCGATATAACGACCCGATAAAACTCATTTGGTTGGTCCAAGTGTATTTTATAGCTCGATATAACGACTCTCGATGTAACGACTCTCGTTATAACGACCCATTTTTAGCCGGCCCCTTGCGGGTCGTTATAACGAGAGTCGACTGTATATTATAAAAGCGTTAAAAAGCTTTCAAATCAGTTTTTTAGATCTAAATATTGTATTTTTTATCAAAATATATGGATTTCTGAATGTTGACAATGCTGAATTTTCAACTTTTTTCAATTTTCAACTTAGCAACTTTTTGAAAAGGGGTGTTTGGAAGCTCTAAAATTTAATTGGTGACCAATTTGAAGGTGCACAAATATCTATAACAGCTTTGAGCTATATAAATATAAAAAATACGAGTCTTATTGTCACTTTGCCGAATTCTCGGCCAAAATAATAATAAGGGGGTGACTTTGTATCCAGAGTGGACTGTTGTTCGATTTCTATAATCAAATTACTTTATTCAAACCAAACGTCATACACATGTTTGAGACTACTAAAATCGGACATTGATTCTGTTCGTGCAACACTCTTATCAAAAGCAATAGGAAAGTTGAAATTGTTGCAAAGCCTTCTTCGAAGCACCCAATCGGCATCACTGTACTTTTTTCTAAGTGATTCATCTGAGCTATCTTTTAAAAATACAGACTCCATGACTTCATTAGTAGCGTAATTTCTAGCCGTTTTGTTAATTTTGCAAGCAGATACATTGATGTCTTGTAAATCACTTACAACAATCTCATATTGACATTGCTTGTTTTGGTGTTGAAAGTTCTAAAAATTAATTATTAATATTTTTTTAAGGTACCATAACCGTGGCCGAATTCGGATTTTTTCCGAAATTTTTTCATAATTCAAAGGTTTATTTACTGAAAATTGCACAGGGTAAGGGGCTTGACTTTACTTGACCCCCCACGGCTGACCCACTTTTGATGACAATTTTGAAAAACCGATTGCATATTCGTGTTTCTCGACCCCGATTTAGGCGCGAATTTACCAATCGTTTCTGGAAAAGTGAAAAAAAAATTTTTTCGATTTGCCTTGGTCCCCCAAGATGAAAAAATTCGAAAATTTTCAAAAAAATTTTTTTCAAATTCCCGTCAAAACATTTTTAAGGGATTCAGGGCTGTATTGGGAGGGGAAGGGAATAAAAGGGGCCACTTTAAAAATGTGCTGCAGAGAAAGGGTTAGTCATATGTTTTTGCTGAGCTATGTAAAAAACAATTTCTTAATGGAAGATGTTTATTTTCTTTGTGTGATTTTTTAAATTTATTTTGTCGTAATCTAATATTTGTATTTTTTTAAATAAAAAAATAAGGTTGGCTTACTAACTTACTGAAATATGGCACACTGGAAAAAAAGATGTTGAACATAGTTTTGAATACTGGGGCCTACCGCATAAATATACTTTGGTATGCATGCTTTTTCATGCATCCAGAGTCACTTTCGAGTGATTTGTGTCTAAGGTATGTGGGTGTGCGCATCTCAACTCCAAGCCCCCAAGCCCCCTGCGCCCCCTTCGGGGCAGGGGGCTTGAGAGTTAGAGATGCGCGCACTCACTTACCTTAGACATGATTCCGAGGTAGACTCTCGATCATAAAATGCATAAAGAGTCTCTTTTTGCCACGGCCCATGTTGAAAAACATGGTAAGACAGTCAAAAAATATAAAAATCCACTTTTCTAACGTTCTGCCATAAAAGTGGCCTCTTTTATTCCCTTCCCCTCCCAATACAGCCCTGAATCCCTTAAAAATGTTTTGGCGGGAATTTGAAAAAAAAAATTTTTTGAAAATTTTCGAATTTTTTCACCTTGGGGGACCAAGGCAAATCGAAAAAAATTTTTTTTCACTTTTCCAGAAACGATTGGTAAATTCGCGCCTAAATCGGGGTCGAGAAACACGAATATGCAATCGGTTTTTCAAAATTGTCATCAAAAGTGGGTCAGCCGTGGGGTCAAAGTGTTACCGGGTAAGGTTTGGCCACAAGCAAATTTATCGGCTCTCGCCATATACAAAAAAAGAAATGGGCTTTCAAGGGGTCCACCCAAACTGTCTTTTCGACGTGATTTCAAGACCTATATAAAAAATGTTCGCCATGGTCCGTTCAGTGTGTGAAATTTCATTATCGTCGGCGGGCAGTCAGAAAAATGATAAGGACGGGCAGCGAGAAAGTGCGAAAAAAACAAACTTTAAAGGCAACTACTTAAAATTTTTTCTTTGTTTGTTGCGCATATTGCGATAGCTTTTTCGCTACAGTTATTAAAATTTAGAGAAAAATCGGTGTAATTAAAATTAGTTAACATAAATGGTTGCTGAAAATTGCGGCAGTTTGAATTTTTTTGAAGTGTGAAAAATGGCTGAAATCAAGAGGGAAATGATTTCTGGCTTCCTGTTCTCATTATTTTTCTCGCTGTCCGACGTTAATAATAAAATTTCACACACTAACCGGACCGTAATAAACATTTTTATATAGGTTTTGAAATCACGTCGAAAATACACCTAGGGTAGTTCCTCTGTTATTAGTATGGAGGCAAAAAATAGTATGTGTCCCAAAAGTTCGGAACGGACTTTTGAGCTCATTTTTGAAGTAAAAATTTTCAACAATTCCAAAATAGAGTTTGTAGGCTTTCATCTCTTCTTTTAAACGGTATTTGAAACTTAGCTAGATCATTTTAGAAAGTCAGCATTCAGCTCAAAACAGTTAAGACCTATTAGCATGTCATTTTAAGAAGTTAACGAGCATTTTCATCAGTTTAACTAGTCAAAAATTTTATTCAGACTTTATCGCTTTGGCAACATCCTAACATTATGTTGTAGCGCAGTTTAAGAGCTGCAAAACCCAGTTTACAGAATTATTTTTGAAAATTCGAGTGTTGAGATATGGCCTTTGGAAAAAAATCAATTTCTTCAAAAATGACCAGAATCCAAAAAAATTGTAAAAACTTGTAGAAATTGATTTTTGAAGAAATTTATTTTTTTCAAAAGGCCATATCTCAACACTCGGATTTTCAAAAATTATTCTGTGAAATGGGGTTTGTAGCTGTTGAAATGCGCTACAACATGATTTTAAGATGTTGTCAAAGCGATAAACCCTGAAAAAAATTTTTGACCAGTTAAAGTGATGAAATGCTCATTAACTTCTCAAAATGACCTCTAACTGTCTTGAGCTAAATGCTGACTTTCTAAAAAAATCTAGCTTAGTTTTATTTACCATTTGAAAGAAGAGATGCATGCCCACAAATCTTTTTTTTTGGAATTGTCTTGTTAAATTTTTTTACTTTGAATAATGAGCTTAAATGTCCGCTCCGAACTTTTGGGACACATGGTAATTAACTACAGTCGAACCTCCGAAAAACGAACCCCCGATTAACGAAAACCTCTCATTGACGAACTTTAAAAAATATTTGGCTGGTTTACAAAGAAAATACTTACATTAAACCCTCCTATAAACGAACCTCCCATCAACGAAACCTCCCAATAACGTACCGCAAAGTTCGGTCCTGTTCTTACAAAAGGCCCTCCCATTACCGAATTTTTCAAAATTTTATGTGTCCTGAAGCGAAAGATCCGCCACTTTAAACGCATTTTTGGCTGCAATTTTCTCAGTGTATCGCGCTATGCCGAAACTACAAATCCCATATTGCAGCAACTATGCAACAAGATGGATGACATTCTGGCCAAAGACCGCGTGTGTAAATTGAAACAAGAAAATTTGTTGAATTACTTTACGAATAACCATTGATTGTTTATTTGAATGTTATTGAATTGAATGAAACTTTGATTTCAAGGATGGAACCTCTTATTAACGTACGGATTGTGTAGTCAAGCAACTTGGACTCTGCCATTAACGAACCTCCCATTAACGAAACTTCCCAATAACGCACCACAAAGTTCGGTCCCTTGGAATTCGTTATTCGGAGGTTCGACTGTACCTGCTTGAAAATTGATACTTAAATTTGAAAAAATAATTATAAAAAATTTAGAATAAAAAAGTAATTTGTGCAAATTCTTAAAATTGTTGCTGTAGGCGACGGTAATGGTTTTTAAACCAAATTAAATAGACCAACTTCAAATATGGTTTCAATAAACACATCCAATAGTTCCAAAAATCCATAATAATTAGTTTTGTAAAGCTTTGGCCTCACGCATTTTGTCCCTGTATTATTAAATTCCAACCAACTAAGCAGCTCTTGCACGGAAAGATGGTTGGAAGGATAATTTTCAACACTGTACTCAAATTCTACAGTTTTGGATTGGAAAACTTCAAAGTTTGGTCTATAGCTGCTGTAAAAAGAAGAGCAAAACTGTGGTGGCTGAAATTGCGGAACAAGTTCGCTAAAAGATTCCTCATCGAAAAATAATCTAGGCATAACAATAGGACAGCAGGAAGTCAGTAAAATATGCTTCTTCTGAAAAAATTTTCAAAAGGTTAATCTACAGTTGAAAAAAATCTTTCCATAGTGATCACTCTGGGTACCGACCAAAATGACAACTAGGAAGGGGATGAACAATATGCCCCCCCCCCTGCCTACGCCTCTGCTCACCTCAGACCAACCGGACCGGCCACTATGGGCGGGGGGTGGTCATTTTACCGATTTTCTAGTTTTTACGATATACAGTCGACTCTCGATATATCGAACCCCCAAAAAGTTAGGGTCTGACGCTTTTTTAGCCCGATTTTTGAAGTCTTTGGCCAGTTGTCTTTGGCTGGTCTAGTCCAAAACATCGCAAGGATTCCGATTTTCAAAAAAGGTGAAAATAAGTGTTCGTTGTATCGAGAGGCACGGGTCTTTTCGGCAAAACTATTGCGATTTTCAGAAACGATTGGTAAAATCGGAATCCTTGCGATGTTTTGGACTAGACCAGCCAAGGACAACTGGCCAAAGACTTCAAAAATCGGGCTGAAAAAAGTGGCAGACCCTAACTTTTTGGGGGTTCGCTATATCGGGAGTCGACTGTATATCGTAAAAACTATATATTAGACCTAGGTCTATTACTTTTCAAGCCTTCGAAAATCGGTAAAATGACCACCCCCCGCCCGTGAGTTGACCCCCGCCCATAGTGGGGGGCTTTTTAACAAATTTTAGTGAATTGAATTTGTTTTTTATTTACTTCAATATTTATATTTAATATTTAAATTGTTTTTAAATCACAGTGCTAACCTTAACTTCTTCCATGTCCATGTCCTTTTTGAAAACAGATACGTTCAAGAACGCAACGCTTTGCTTTTGCTTCAAAATAAGTAAATCTTCTAGGCTTTTAAATTCTCGTCGCAATTCGCTATTCTTAGAATAGATGATAGTGGTAGGTTGATCTGTTGGGTTTTCCTCTTGATTCACTGGTTTGTCGACTAGCACAGCATAGATTACTCGAATAGGGTACTTTTTGAATGACTTCTCTACAACAGTATTACATCTTTTGCCCACTAGCTGAAGACAGTCCAAGTCATTTCTGCTGCAAAAGGAAAAAATTTCTGCCAAGATGTCAAGGCCAATTGTAAATGGCGAATTGCTGTCTAAAATGCAACAAAATTGATCAATTAATTGAGCATTTATTAAAAACAAGTTAAAATTTGCCTGTTTTAGCAACTGGTTCGACCCAAGATATAGCCTTCATTATTTAAAAATGACGACTTTCGAGCCCAAGAAAATTCCAATTAGTATGTAGATAGGCAGAGAACGCAAAATCATGAATTATAATTGCGATCAAAATGAAATTACTTTGACGGTTAATAATTTTTTTATCAGTTTGAATATAAGATTACAAGGGACCACAGGCGCCTATCGGCGCCTCTATAGTATTTCGAAATTTCAATGAGGGGCTATGACTTCATTCATAAAAATAGGTATATCCTATTAGAACTCATTTTTCGCATGTACTTTTTTAAACGAAAGCTGACATTCTGGGGAACACGATGGTATTAGCGACAAAAGTGATTTCGCTACCTACGACCCGTTCTGGCCTTCGAAGTAAAAAAGCGTTAAACACCCACCCACCCACACATGCCAAATACTATATAAGATATCAACAGTGATGTAAATTTCTAAACACCCGCACCGGCACCGGCTCCAAAAAATTTTTCCACCCGCACCGGCACCGGCACCGGCTTCCAAAGTTTACGCACCGGCACCTGCACCGGCACCGGCCCCCAAAATTTTCCGCACCAGCACCGCACCGGCACCGGCTCAAAAATTTTTCCACCCGCACCGGCACCGGCACCGGCTTCCAAAGTTTTACGCACCGGCACCTGCACCGGCACCGGCCCCAAAATTTTCCGCACCAGCACCGCACCGGCACCGGCTCCAAAAATTTTTCCACCCGCACCGGCACCGGCTTCAAAGTTTACGCACCGGCACCTGCACCGGCACCGGCCCCCAAAATTTTCCGCACCAGCACCGCACCGGCACCGGCTCCAAAAATTTTCCACCCGCACCGGCACCGGCTTCAAAGTTTTACGCACCGGCACCTGCACCGGCACCGGCCCGCAAAATTTTCCGCACCAGCACCGCACCGGCCTCCAAAATTTTCCGCACCAGCACCGCACCGGCACCGCTCCAAAAATTTTTCCACCCGCACCGGCACCGGCACCGGCTTCAAAGTTTACGCACCGGCACCTGCACCGGCACCGGCCCCAAAATTTTCCGCACCAGCACCGCACCGGCACCGGCTCCAAAAATTTTCCACCCGCACCGGCACCGGCCAAAGTTTACGCACCGGCACCTGCACCGGCACCGGCCCGCAAATTTTCCGCACCAGCACCGCACCGGCCTCCAAAATTTTCCGCACCAGCACCGCACCGGCACCGGGTCGGTGCCGGTGCGGGTCGGTAACATATAATCAATAATTATAATTATGAAGACAGCAAGTTTCTCGTGCATTTTTATTTCTTAACAATATGCAGCATGAATTTAATACATATGCAATTTGAAATGTCAAAATGTCATGAAAATTTGAAATAAAATTTGCCGCCTATATTCGGTCAATGAAAAATCACATATAATTTTCATGCTGCCGGTGCCGGTGCGGCCTAAAAAAATCACGCACCGGCACCAGCACCGGCACCGGCTCCAAAAAATTTTTCCACCCGCACCGGCACCGGCCTCCAAAAATTTCCGCACCGGCACCTGCACCGGCACCGGCCGGTGCCGGTGCGGGTCGGTGCCGCACCGGTGCCGGTGCGGCACCCGGTGCGGTGACATCACTGGATATAAAAGATACATTAAGTCCATGAGTATTTTTGTTATCAAAATTGTGAACACGTTTTTGTTAAAGTTGGAAACAGGCATTCATATAGGAAACGCATCCGTATTGATTTGCAGTTATGGCACAGAAAGTTGTAACTTTTGCAAGTTTTCCGGCTTATTGACTGTTTTAAATATCCAGCTTAATTTTTCAAATTGAATTTTCTACCATATTTTAACATAATTGCTTAATAACATTGATACTATTATGTAACGCTGAATCTCAGATTTCAGATAAATCTCTTTATTTTTTATATTTTACAATTCAAATCTATAGTTTACCAGAAAGCTGAGATGCGGGACTAGATGATGGTGTAAAAATTAAAAAAAAATTATGTTAAAAAAGGTACAAATTTAAGGTTGATTGCACTTTAGTAGAAGGCCCCAGTATTGGAAAGATTATGAAAGACCTTGAGATGCAATCCGGTGATGTAGCAGTCATAATCATGACATTTTCGACCCGGACTTCAAGCCTGTCGCCTTTCCGATGTTTGGTCTCAGAGGTGACAGCCTGATGGATAGGAACTGAATCTCGGCACCTCATGGAGTAGGTACGACGACTCAGCAGGACCAATGACTCAGCTCCCAAATCAACCTTTACACAGGTTGATTGGATGGATTGATTCTGGATGAAGGGAAGACGAGCAGCTCACCGACGCAATCAGCCGAAGCAAGTGGAGTCTAAAAAAGCCGAATTCTTTGTGGATGTCGCCAAGAACTCTCTGGCCAGGGGCCGAATAGAATCCCATTGTATGTTTTCGTGTGTTGTTGATTGTGGTTTGGTGAATAAAGTGTCGACTGTTACGTCTCCACCGTCCGTGAAAAGTATTAAAAAGCTTACTCATTAGTTTCAGTCCAAGTCTTAATCTAAGTCCTGCTCCGTGAACGAGCCATGAGATGTAAAGGCACGTTTACAATGCGTGTCCGTTCTACGGAACCGTTCCTTTTAACGCCGGAAGGGCCACGAATTTTTTTCTCCATTGAAAAAATTTATTAAATCTATGTTTGTACCATCTTCTAGCTAACACGGAAAGTGCATGACCTCCGCGTGCGATATTAAAAAACTCAATATACCATTCAATAGAGATATAACATTTAAAAATGGCTCTGCGCGATAAAAAGCAATTTCAAAATAATTCTCATGTTGTGTCCGTGGTGCAGTGGGTAGAATTTTGCTTTTTTACTTTTTTATGTCCCAGGTTTGATTCCGTCTGCCTGCAGGTGTTTTTTTTTCTAGATTCTTAAAAAAATCTGACGGCGAAAATTCAAATTTTGGCAAAAAAAGTTTGAAAAAATGAATTTCTCTTCAAGACAAAACATAAAAAGAAATATATAAAAAATCTAGGTTCCTATTAGTTCATTCGCCGTTAACCAACTAGAGTTGGTGGGTAACCGACATTTTCGGTTTCGGTTACCCGAACCGGTACCCGAAAACCGGAAATTTTCCGGTTTTCGGATAAAAAAACCGAAAACGGGTACCCGAACCGCCAACCCTGAAAAAAACTAAATGGAGCTTACCAAACAAAGAAAGTTGGAATAATAATGAAGATGGAAGAAGAAGACAAAAGTTGATGACGAACTGAACTATTGAAAGGAAATGTGCTGAATCATGTTTAAAAATATTGTTTGAAATTTTTTTTGTTAGAAATGACCAAAAACCGCAGGGGGACCAAGCAAACGAAAAAAAAAATTTCCCAATTTTTTTTAAAAGGTTTCGGGTTTCAAAGATATCTTTCTGCACTAATTCGAGCATGCTGAAGACGGTTTGATAATAGTGAAATGTGATTTTGGTGGGGTTCACGAGATGGCTGTAATGATTATTAGATGCATTGATGATAGTTGATCGAAACAGTAGTATCACTAGTGACACGACAGTTTTATAATTTTTCTAAAACAGAGTAGTAGTCGTTTTTGTCTAAACGTGCTTTAAAAATATTGAAAAATAATTTAAGTGCTCCAACTTAATCGCTTACGATCTTAGCCAAAATGTCATATTCTCTGTAGTCATGTGGCCACCTTTATGATATCCTGTCAGAACAATCAGTGGGGGCTTTGCACAAGAAGATCAATGACGACGAAAAAAGGTTTGTTAGTATAGGAAACAGAGAGAAAATTTTGAAAAAAATTATGAGCGAATGCTTTATCCAAAACGTTTTATTTGACCTGCACAATGTTATTGACGATGAATCTTAGTTGTAGCAATAAAGTTATTTTGAGTTGTGTTGACTTTTGTATGAAAACTGCAATTCCTAAAAAAAATTCATACCGTGGTCGAAAATTAGTGTAATTTTAGAAAATGTAGGAAAATGTTTTTCAAAAATCTTGGCGTTTTGTTTATTTTAAACCGAACGTAAATTTGAATTTTGAGGGGCCGTGTTTTGTCATTGTTCATTTTTTTTGCTGCTCAATTTTTTGTCTGTTATTTTTTAACTGCTAATTTTTTCACTTCAGGCTAACATGGAAACTCCTAGCAAGAAGTGCCCCGTCATCTCTCTGCATCAGAAGAAAGAAGTGATCGAGGCATCAGAAGGCAAAAGGGCTAAAGTTTAGAATGTGACCTTTTTCTAAAAATGGTCAAAATCAGTTTTTTTAGTTGTGTAACATTGTAAAAAATGCTCAGCATTCATTTTTATTGTTGGGAAAGCCAATTTTCCAAAAAAAAAAAATTTGCACTACTTTATTTTTGTTTGCTCAGTCCTCTCTATCAGAGAGATTTTGTTTAAGAAAAAGTCATCCCCTTTCCACGATATAATTCGTTTATGTGAAGTGCTTAGTCGGTACTTATGCGGTTCCCCCCCCCCATATCGAAATTAAGGGGCTTCCCATTGAATTAGGGTGCCTGCCGAAGGCAGGCAGGTGTGTATAAAGGGTCAGCCCTTGGCCCGAACAATGTACCCCCAAAGGGGCTTCCTATTGAATTAGGGTGCCTGCCGAAGGCAGGCAGGTAAAAAATGTGAAAAAGTCAAAATGTCTGATGGAAAAAAAACCTTTTCTGTATTTTTATGTGGTCGGAAACAACGTTTTTATCGGTTTTAACGTGTAAGAATTGCTTAGAAATGGTTAAAACCTGTTTTTGGGAAAATTTCGATATGGGGGAACCGCATAAGTACCGCTTAGGCGTGTAATCGGGTAGCTAGTAACCTTAGGCTCAGCCTTAGGCTTAGGCTAACTCTAAGCCTAGGCTTAGGCTTAGGCTTTAATTTGTATGTATTTATTAGGAGCATATAACGTTTTTTGACAATTTTCGACAAAAATTTTTTTTTTTGAAAAATTGGCTTTCCCAACAATAAAAATGAATGCTGAGCATTTTTTACAATGTTACACAACTAAAAAAACTGATTTTGACCATTTTTAGAAAAAGGTCACATTCTAAACTCCAGCCGGCAAAAGTTCGGTGGACCTAAGCAAGCAATTCAATCTTCCAATGCCGTCTATTCGAAACATCATCAGAAACAAAGAAACAGTCCTGAGTGCAATCAACAATGGTGGTGAGGCAAAGCGAGCTCGAATGACGACAGTGAAACTCGCCCGATGCTGTGTTCAATGCTGATGAGACTGGACTGTTGGGGCAGCTGCTCGCTAACAAGACGCTGGCTTTCAAAGGTTGGTTGATTTTAATTTCAATTTAATTTTTATTTCATTGATCCATCTTTTTCTTTTTAGGTGAGCACTGTACATCAGGCAAGAAGAGCAAGAAGCGAATCGCAGTGCTAGTTGGGTCGAACATGAGTGGAACCGAGAAACTGATATTGCTGGTCATTGGGAAATCCTCCAAGCCGAGATCCTTCAAGAACAAAGACCCGCCCGTGCGTTACAAAGCGTACAAGAAAGCTAGGATGACAGGAAATTTGTTCTTTATTTTTTCTTTCTAACTTTCTTTCCATTTCGGGAGAGATATTCCAGAAATGGCTGAAGGAATGGCACAGAACGCTGAAGCGGGACAAAAGAAAGGTGTTGCTCTTCCTCGACAATTTGAGTGGCCACTCAAACATCAAGCTGGAACAAGTCGCTCTGAAATTCTTTCCGCTCTCTATAAGATACACTCCCTATAAGATACACCTAGGGCTGGTCCTGTGGGTGTATCTTATAGAAAGCGTCGACTGTATTCTGTTTTATCTTCAATTCTACAAAATTATCAGCTATATTTTTATTTTGTTTCAATTAGCCATATTTTTGGAACAAAACACAATATTTTTTTAAAAACTTTCTAGTCTTTGATTGCACTAGAGTAACATACACGATTTCTTCTCTTGAAAAGGGTTTTGATCTGCAGGTCCAGTGATTAGAAAATCCTGGGTTTTTTTGCCTTGCTCCTCACAGTATTCTATCAAACTAAATAATTATAAATTTTTATGCTAGCTAATATTTATCTCAGTAAAAAACTTACTCTTTGGCGGCTTCAGAAACTTTTTTGCGTGGAAGATTGGCTTCAATCCTTAGTTGTTCGGTGGTCATTCTAGCCTGCTCCATTCAATACCAAAATAGTAGACAAAACAGATCAAGCGAATAAAATTTTTCTTAATACAATTTTTTAAGAACAATTTTCACAATATTTTTTAATTGACAATATTATAGCTAACCAAAAAAACTACCACCTCAATTTATTTCTCTTCCCAAAGATATTTTAGAATGCCTTGAAAGTTTACGAAAAGTGCAATTAAAAGAGAAAGAAGAGTTTTCAATTTTTTTCAATCGTCTGGACTCTAATAATAAACTGTAATTTATATAAAAATTGTCAATAGAAATGTGTTCAACCAGCAAATAAGGTGTCGACTTAAAGGCAATCATAGGCACAAACTTACGCGTCTTAAAAATTGTTGGAACCAAGGCCTTAAAAATCGCAAATAATTAGACTTCTTTTCTATTAGACTTATTCTATTAGACTTATTTGCTCAAGTGTGATAACCAGGGTGACCAACTTGCCGTTATTTAGTGGCATTGCCGTTATTTCGCACAATTTTGCCGTTATTTTTTTTTTGAAAATAATGACATTTTGTCTAATTTTGGATTATTGAATTGAAAAATGCCGTTATTTTTGGATTTTTCTATTTGGAATGCCGTTATTTTGGAACATGTTGCCGTTATTTTCAAAATTTGAGTTGGTCACCCTGGTGATAACTATGGACCGGATTTATATGCTCTTAAAAATGAAAAATTAAGTATACCCTAGAACAGCGAAATATGCCCTAAAAATTGCAAAATACGCCTCAAAAATGACAAAATATACCCACGCTGAGCCGTCTTTCACATAGTCAATTAATTTCACATAGTCAACATATTTTACATAGTCAACATATTTTACATAGTTAACATATTTTACATAGTTAACAAATTTTTCATAGTTAATACAGGTATTTTAACACAGTCAACAAATATTTTATTGTTTTACAGTCAACAAATTGTACATAATCAAAAAACTTTGCGAGATTTTTCGGGCCAAGCAAATTTGAGCACAAAAAGTCAAAATATCTCTAAAAGATGTCCAAAGCATATCAGCAAAAAACTATGCAGAAACATATAAATCCGGCCCCTAGTGATAGCCTATGTTTTTATGGTATTTCTGGTGCGGACTGGTTGAAAAATTTAAGACGACGAATACTAAGGCCCTCATTGTTAAATTTTGAAGATCGGCTTTTTCGTAACCATATTCAGCCATCGGTATAAGCCCGTCGCTCCACAAGTTCGTCCGCGCCTATGGTCCGACGATTTTTCAACTAGATTTTTAAGGACTCTTGGCGAACTTGACAAATTAGTACAGCCCTAAAAGTTGCAAGGATTTCAATTTTGCTGATTATTTTTGCAAAATCTTGTATTTTTTGATATAATTTCATCTAAGACGACCTTTTTATAATATGGCGGGCTTAAATCAACGTCAATGGGTTTTTATAGCAAAATCATGTTATTTTGTAAAAACTAAAGGTATAATCAAAGTCCTTGCAATATTGTAGACTGGTCTGACGAATCAAGCTCACCTTAAGTCTTAAAAAATTTGGTTAAAAAATCATCGGCTGTATCGAAGAACCTTTGCATCGATGTATGCCGCACACCGTATTCAAAAAGGCCCCCCACCTTTAAAAATCGTATTCTAGGCATTGTATTTTCGACCCACTTTTTGAAGACTGCTCTTAGACAAGTTACCACTCAATTGGTAGCCAGTGAGTTAAGCTACAAAATGGTTGGTAACTTGCTTAAGAGCAGCTCTCAAAAAATAGGTCAAAAACACAATGCCATAAACACGATTTTGAGAAAGAAATGGGGGCTCTTTTTAGAGAGAATACAGTCGACTCTCGATAAAGTGCCACCCCTGGGGGCCAGCCCAAGGGTGGCACTTTATCGAGAGTGGCACTTTATCGAGGTGGAACTTTATCGAGAGCATAAGTTGCCAAATTATCGCCAGGGTGGCACTTTATCGAGGTGGAACTTTATCGAGAGTCGACTGTACGATAACTAGAGATGATGACGGGACGGGACAATTCCGTCCCGTCCCGTTAATTTTAGAGAATCGTCCCGTCCCGGAATCCCGCCCGGAAATTTTTGGCACCTGTCCTGTCCCGGTGTCCGTCCCGAAAAAATTATTTGAATTCCGTCTCGTCCCGTCCCGAAAAATTCAATTTTCAACAACTACCTTCAACTTGTAATTACAGTCAACCCTCGATATAACGGACCCTCGGTATAACGTCCCTACACGGCCGGTCACACTGCGGGCCGTTATATTGAGGGTTGACTGTACCATGAATCAGATCTTAAAGGAAGCCCAACAAACGTGAATCAATCGGAAGAATGTCAAACGTCTGGAAATTGAAGCATGAATAAAGCATATAGGATTGAAATTCCTGATCGGAAATTTTTATGACCGTCCCGAAAATCTTCCCTGTCCCGGGGTCCCGTCCCGATATAATTTTTTGACCTGTCCCGTCCCGCGTCCCGTCCCGAAATTTTTAAATTTGAATTCTGACCCGTCCCGTCCCGAAAAGGTCAAGCCATCATCTCTAACGATAACTTCCAATGATCCGGCCTCCCTTATTTAAAAAATCGAGTTTTCGGCGTTATTCTTGACTCACTTTTCGAAAGTGCTCTTAAACAAATTACCACGTTTTTTAGTTCATCTCATTGACTGCAAAAATTAGAGGGTAATTTGTCCAAGAGTAGTTTTCAAAAATCGGGCAAAAACACAATGCCAAGAGCATGATTTTAAATGAAGAAGACAGGGGTGGATGGAGGTCTGCAGAACTGAGGCACAGAATTTTAATGTCTACAAAAATAAATTAGAATGTTGGATCAGTGAAAAAATTGTCGTATGAACAATCAGAAGAGACAGTTTGCCTTGCTCATCTTTATTTAAGAACCTATTTGCAGCATAGCACAGCTCATTTTTGTACCAAAAAATAGAGATAATAGTGGTTTTAAAAAAAAAACTTCGCCGAGTGATATAGTGAGTGGTTACAACCAAATAGACTAGACTGGAGCAGTGTTTAGCTTAATTAGTATGCTTACTTACCTTCATTCCCTTTGCCGAAGTCAATTGTGTTAGCTGGGTGTTTTATGCACACCACAGAGAAGGAGGTATGTGTCTAAGCTATGCTATTAATCCATTCATCCATCCGCCCTAGAAGTAATAATTGGCTAGGAGAGGAAACAAGGCAACCACTATTTTCTTCACCCACCCCACCATTATTAACCTTACTTGTTTGGTTGGCACGCAAGATTTTTCGCTTTTAGAAGAAGATTAATGGAACTACCGCTTGCCTGTAAAACTGTACAGTTAAAAGGACATAAATAACACAGATTGGCGTTTTACAGTGCAGCACATGACTCTTCGAAATTTTAAATAATTTTTTTTGTCAATAAGTTAACGTTTTTGTGTAAAATTCCACCTCCCCCCCTTAATGTCACACCCCATTTAAAAGTCCCAAAGCCTATACCCATGATAAATTTTTTGGATTTCAGCAAACGACATACTATTAGAAATCCCAGACAAAGGGCTTTCTTATAAGCATATAAGGAAATGCTGAGCTAAATAAGTTCATTGCTAACCAGCCTGAAGAAAAACCACCCTTTTTTGCCGCTGTGAAAATTGTGTGTGAAAGTTTTCGCTTCCGATTTTGCGATATTCGTGTTTAGAAGGTGCCAAAATCCTTATAGGAACCGCTTTTCCAGCCGGGAATTCTCGTGTTAATAAAAAAGCCTTTTTGAATTTTCAAATTTAGAGATCGCAACCTTGGTTTAATTTCAAAAGCTTTTGAGGTGTAAAGGGGCATGCGCGCGGCCGATGGGAATATTAGGTTGTCCCATAAGTTTTGCGAAAAACCTTTAGATTTTTTTCGAAAAGCAATTTTCATAAAAACTTGGCAAAATGACACCTTCTGGAACCAGAATTTCACCCTGAGCACGAGTCTGGTGTCAGAAATACCATAACTCGTCATTATAACAATATTTTATTCAAAGTAACCACCCTCACATTCAGCACATTTTAACCAACGATCATGTAACTTTGCATACGTGTTTTGCTCTTTCGGCATTGGACGATCTAAAGACTTGATTTTATCCATTTCTGTCGAATAAAAACGCATTTCTGAGGCCGGATTCGTGCTCAGGATGAAATTCTGGTTCTAGAAAGTGTCATTTTGCCAAGTTTTTATGAAAATTGCTTTTCGAAAAAAATCTAAATGTTTTTCGCAAAACTTATGGGACAACCTAATATTTTGAAAGACGGGTACCAGGTCAATTCAAACGACAATTAATTCGACGCAATTTGGTAAAATTCGAGGAAAAATTATACCTCCAGTGGGAATCGAACCAACTACACACTTTCACAGTAAAAGAGGCTTACCCACTGAGCCACCGATTCTATCTATCAGTCAGAGTGTTTTTCAGTATTTATCACAAAAGGGTACTCAACGAAGTTACATTTCATAATAATTCTTTTTTAAATTTACCTGGTACCCGCCTTTTCAAATATTCCCATCGGCCCCGAGCATGCCCCTTTAAAAACTTGAAATGCTGGCAATGCTATTCAACCGCTAGCTTCGGCTAGCATAAAAAACTAGCGCTTTCTCTACCTTGATTCCGCCACTTAGCCAACTAAGGAAGTAGCTTGCACTTTTATTTTCGAAGTTGGTGTCCTTGATTAGGAAACCGGGTAAAGGCTCGCGATTTAGAATCCGTGCGGCGAAAAAAAAGTTTTCACTCAAAAAGTTTTTTTTGAAAATTTTCTCGATAAGGAAAAAAAGTTTGGCTGGAAAATAAGTTCGTGTCACATTATAATTTTTCGTGCGCCTGCTCATTGCTCGTCGACGCTTTCATGGCCGATTGAAAAAAATGATCCATTTATTCTTTCTATCGAGGAGTCATAAGCGCTTCGACACATCCTGTGGTGGCGAAAAAGAAGTACAGAACACAATGCTGGGAAAGCCCGTGAGGGATCGCTCTGCTTAACTGGCATATCCCTCTTGGGGATAGTATCCAGTGAAAAATCAACGGAGGGATAGGGGCGAGGAGTTAGCAGCTCTATACTGCCGAACCCTCCTATTAGACACGGGTACAGGTCAAACGCGCCGGGAACGGCGCATACTTTAAAGTAGCTGGTTCCCACTGAAGTTTCCCCAGGATAGCTGGAGCTCGGGAATGTAGTTATACTCGGTAAAGCGAACGAGTCACTGGAGTCACTCAATCAACCGGTGATTTTTGATTCGAACAATAAAGTGAAGGTGAGAAAAATATCTGGTCTTCGATTGAAATAAAATGCAAACGATTTTAGGCGATATTGACGACCAACAAGATCAATGCTTCTGATATGCTCGATTTCTTCAGAACGCGTGTGGCGAGACACAATGCTCGAGGTGCTCAATCGCCATGATGCTTTTTATTCAAACACCGGAGACAAGGTGATCTATTTTTAGGCTCAGATATAATTCGAAGTAAGCATCTAAGTGTTTTATTCTGACAGGACTGCTCTTCGTGATCGTGTTGTTTTCCTCTTGACAAGTATTGACAGCGGAATTGGAAGGTTAGTACAAGACTTTATGATCAAGCAGAATATGATTTAATTGAAAACTTCGCCAATGAAGCTGACTGAAGATGTGGGTCTACGGAAGCTCGACAAAGGGGTACTTGTGCTGCTTAAGGCCCCTTTATTTTTTTGGATTTTTGTTGCGAAAAAACTGATTTTTAAAAAACAAAAGCGACGGCTGGAGAAAAAAATGAGACAAAAAATAGAACAAAAAAATACAAACAAAAAATCAAACAAACTCACTTTTTTGAAACCAAAATCCAAAAAATAAGGGGGGGGGGCCTTAAACAACACAAGTACCGACAAGGGTTATTTCTGGATTGATATCAAGGTGGTCATTATATATAAGTCTGGTCATTATGTCTATACGTAATGCACAATTTTACTTTTAGGCGGTTTGCTATGAGTTGGCTGTGTGGATTGAGGAAGCATTGCTAAATGGAAGGTATCGGCAGACTTGGATGATGTTGCTTTTAAATTAAATTAAATTGCCTTTAAAAATTCTTTTGAAAGCACCGGCAAAAACGAGAGCGGCCCTTAGGGCCACTAAGCACTATTATAGCCAATAAGATAGTTGAAAGCAGCAAAGCAGTTTTAACAAAAAATTCTGTTGAATTCAAATTTTAATTTTTCAGCGATATTTTAAACTAAATAAATTTGAGTAAAAAATTATATTGCAGTTGAATAAGACTTTAATACTGATTCAATCAGACAAATATTTGAAAGTTTCTATATTGTCTCGTTGATCTTTATGAGTCGAGGGCTGACAGTTATTATTATAAGCATGGCTGTTGCCGTCCTCATCTTGATAATAGTGTTCCACATATCCAGTTTGGGGATAATCGTTTTGTGCTGGAGGACTTGGTTGATGAAAGTCAGGAAGATGGCCACAATGAGAGAATCCACCAAATCCTCCTGGATGTCCACCATATCCTGCTGGAAGACTACTACAAAGTATTCCAGAAAATTATCCTTGATGACTATTTCCAACATTACCATACCCACCCTGATTTTTTTTCTGTGTAGGCGGACTAGAGTCAGTAGATGCTTGCTTTAATTGGCTTTGGTTGCCCATGGCAGCGGTTTGATTATGAATTTCCTTCCAAGAAACCGGGCTGAAACGGACCAAATTCCGCGTCCGTTTTAGCTACGGGAACGAAAATGTGAAACGGTTTTACGGAAAGGTGTTTTTCGTTTCAAAAAACGATTTTGTTTCCGTGTCCATTTCATGCACCTGAAACAGTTTCTGGAAACCTTTTTTTCCTAGTTTTGGTTTCCAGACACGGATTTGTGCCCTGGGCCAATAGCCTTACACCTCGGAGGGTGATTCGAAAATAACCAAAAAAAAACGAAAAGATTTTCGGGGTTTAATAAAGTTGGGTCCAAGTTATACACATGAACACCTTCAAATTCGACCTCGGACTTGAAGTACGTGAACACCCTCGAGTTCAAGTTAGAGTTCAGATCAAGGGTGTTCACGTAGCCGAAAATTCCGAACTCCAACTTGAAGAACGTGAACAGGCCATAAGTTCGCGGGTGGTTATATAATGTACATAATATTTTCGTATGAGTTTCAAACTTTTTCATCTATCTTTAATATTATTTCACTAACTGATGGGTTTAATTTAAAATTACAAGTGATTTGCTGGCTGCTCTTTTATAGTACACTAGAGAGTGTGCAAGGAATAGAAGACGAACAGAGCAACCAAGCCTTGTCCAGGCCACTCTATCCCTGATTTCTCAGGGATGGAGTCAAAATGTAAGTAAAGGTGAAAGTTGTTATAAGCCATATAATTTTTAGAATAATCATCTGCTGGATTTACATCATTAATTTTCAGGTACAGTGGTCATTCAGGTATCTTATCCTAATCAACGAAATTCTCTTATGTTGTCTTTATCGATCAGTATTTGAGGTCATGAACGAACGTATTGTTCAGGTCTTGCTACGTGATACTCTGGTAGTCGCAAATTTGTTTGGTTTATAATAAAAAAAAACACGATTTTCGCTTAGTCCCCCTGTGGTTTGGGTCCTGGCCTTCTGAAGGCGCAAGGTTTAATCCACAGGTGGACACTCTGTAGATTCCTGACGCTTGCAGAAAAAAAAATTAATCAAAATAAGACACCTGAATGATAACTGTAGCTGAAAATTAATGATAAAAATCCAGCAGATAAATATTGTAAAAATTATATGATAACCGTTTTCGCTAGGCAGCGTCTTGCATGATGAAGTTAACGTGCTCCAACAGTTATGTTACAGAGGCCTAGCCATACTGTCATGGATATCGAGCTCGAAGGCACATAGAAAGTGACATCTCGACCATGTACAATCGGCAAAGTCAAGATTTTGCTCGAAATGTAAGTATGTGGATGAATCATGAATTTGATGTTACATTTACTGGTGACTTTGCCACATAGTATGCAATCACAGCGTGAACTGCTCACAAAAGTAAAAATTACCTGATTGGAGAACCTAAAACACAAACAATTACTATTGCCCTTGGGTTACAAAGCTGTAAAAGTAAAGGACGTTGAGAGCCCACCAGCATGCATATGTCTGACGCATATGCTAATTCATATCATTTGCATTCTTGTTGGCTCAGCTGATGCTCCTTTCCAGTTTGAATAATTGAAATTTACCTGAAAATAAATGAATTCCTACATTTTTTCGTCTAGTTCTTTTAGGAGTAAGCGTATCACTCATGGTTGGAACAGCTAAGAGATGTACAATAATACTATAGGTACAACAAAAGGAGGCTATATTCATGCTAAGCGCAATAATTGGCCTGACAGGTGACAAAATGTGCTAAAACAACTGATAGAAAATTCGATAAAAATCTTGCCGAATATTTTATCAATTTTGACAACCATGGAGTGCTTTGCTAAAGTGCTTAACCTTAGGTTTAACTTTAGACAAGTCAAAGTGATAAAACCGAAAAAAAAGTGTCATTTCACAAAATCATGCTTTTAGACATGAAAACTTTTAAACAAAAACCTCGCTTTGGTTTCAAACAAAATACTATAGACAGCGATTTTGAACGACACCAAAACAAAGTAATAATTTTCAGTTTAAGATTTTATGTATAGTTGATATTTAAAGTGACTTTTAAGTAGGGTTGTCGGTGGTAGTCTCATTTCGAACCGACGACTAGGTGCTGGGTTTGTGAGAACTTTTTTAAGAAGATGTTTTAAGAGAATCTTCATTTTTAGCGTATTAGACATTCCGTTTTAAAGCAAAGAATTAAATACTCGTGCCACTCTGCATTTTTCAAAATTTCAGTTCGAATGTGTCTTTTGCCACCAAATAGCAAAGAATAGAGAGGTTATGTATGATTCTATACGTTTAGGTTGTAAGTGCGCGTAGCTTAGTGGCTTGGCTGCCTACTTTTTGACTATTACAACAAGAAAGAGATGTAAGAAAGAAAGGAATAAATTTAATGTAACATGGCCATCAACTTTACTTTAACAATTGAGGCTTGGTGTTGCCAGCTCCCCTGGTTTCCATCTCACTTCGACATCTTTTGGGCACAAGGAAATTATAAACAAGTTGTTGTGCTTGTTATCTAATGGGTTGTGCTAGTAAGTGAGCTAGTATGCCCCCGAAATTTGGATGAGGAAGAGAAGCTCACAACCTTGGCCCCCAATGATGGCTATCTCAACCAACTTGGAGATGTTGCTGCTATAAGCAGGAATAGTAGCAGTAGTGGTCTTTCTTCCTTGTGGTAGTCCTTTAAAGTGAGCATTCGAATGCTTTGTTTATCCCAACTCTTCTAATTTATGCCCTCTTTTCTTGCTTTTTGCCGACTAATGCAACCTATAACTAGTACGAATCGTACAAAATTGCTATTTTAGAATGGTCGCATGTTTTAGGTGAAAGATACAGTCGCCTCTCGATATAATGTCACCCCAGAAAGTTCGTTCCCGTCTAGGGTAGTGTTATATCGGATTGATTGTCCAGAGGAAAATGGTGGTGGCAGGAATTGAACCAGCTCTTTTGGATTACCGGGCCAACGTGCTACTATTAAACTACGCCTCTATCTCTGGACAAATCCTGTGGAGAGACTAAGAGAAAGGAGACACAACAGGTACGATACTTTTTTCGCCCGATTTTTGAAGTCTTTTGCTAGTTGTCTCTGGCTATCTCCCAATTTTGAAAAGAGGATGACGTTATATCGAGAGGCGCGAGTCTTTTTGGCAAAACTTCTGCGATTTTCAAAAACGACTGGTAAAATCTAAAAAATTTTGCATAGTTTTAAACTAGACTAGCCAATTACAACTGGCAAAAGACTTAAAAAAAGTGTCGGATCCTCGAACTTTTTGGGGTAACATTATATCGAGAGGCGAGTGTACATGCAAGGCCTCAAAAGTTAATCATTAGCGTCAAAATAGCATGCTGTAGACAACCACTCTCTGATATATGATCACTTCGCGAAAAAAGTTAAAAAATAAAAGAGCACCTCGGCCCAGTATGTGCTCGTACTCCTCCCGAAAAATTGCCTTGGTCCTTCCTGCAAAAAATTTAAATAAATAATTTTCAAAAAATTTTTATTTTGACAAATTTCCGTCATCTGATAATTGCTTAAACACTAAAATTGTTTTTTGCTTCATCTTAGTTGGACTAGAATATTTTTCCATCGGCGAAAATTACATGTATTCGTTGGACTTATCTAAAAGGATCACAAATAAGACAAATAAGAACAGTAGAAAATAATAGAAAATATACCAAAAAAAGGAAAAAAATTGCAAGAAAAACAATGGGGACCGAGGCAACCTTTTTTGGGAGGGGTGCGAACACTTATAGAGCCGCACCAGGGGTGGGACGGAATTCCGATTTCCGTCTTCCGACTTCCGATTTCTGGCACTTTTTTTCTTCCGACTTCCGATTTTGAAATTTTTTTTCTTCCGGCTCTGATTTTTGTTCCGATTTTGTCTTCCTGTAATAGGTGACCGACTTCCAATAAATGACTATTTTTATTGAAAAACATCAACAAAAATTCAGTATTCAATAATACAATAATAACATTTTAAAAGTTTATTTGTTTGCTTTCTTTTTCTATTTTGTATTGACTATCTATTGCCTTGAATGCTGATTTCGGGGACTCCTCTGGCTTGAGATATGCAATTTTGCGATCTCCGTATGCAGTGTTTAGGTTAACGAAAGTGAATTGCTGAAAAATCGAGAGACTTTAAAAAAAACTAGTTCGAAAAAACCAGGGCTGCCATTTGGGTTGATTAATCAGAAAAAGGTTGATTTTAGACACCAGGAGTCCTTGCAAATCTGATTTTCGGTCCCAAAATTTGATTTTTTAAAAGATTTGTCTGATTTTGGAAAATTAGAGTTGGAAGCCTTGGAAAAAAACCCATCTGAAAAACTTGACGTTAAGATCTTTAAGAGCTACTTCCATGCAAGATATAACTGTGCTTTTGGATTGATTATTTGCGACATTGATTATTCACGTCATGCAGCAAATCTGGGTATGATTACAAAATTTTATTTTTAGCTGACTTTATTTAGTTTAGACTTTCTA
>JAMRYI010001780.1:0-11373 GCA_029231635.1 Ditylenchus weischeri | reverse complement strand
GTTGTTACGCAAAAATTTTCGTGTTTCGCGAAACAGGGCATGTTTAACGAAGTATGTGGGAGGCTATAGGAAAACAGCTTAGTATAAAACGGTTGATATCGCGGTAGAGAATTAAATGTGCCGTTTTTGTTGGATTCTCACTGCTTTTGACTGAAATTTCTCCACTTTTAGCTAAAAAGTCTCCACTTTTGTTGAAATCCTTCCGCTTTGTCGAATTTCAATTTGGAGACAAAACCGGAGACATTTCGGCCAAAAGCGGGGAGATTTAAAATTTATCCATAAAAATTACCGTCCACTCTGGATGATACAAGACATTTTTCATCTAAAACAATATATGTATTAAACAATATATGCACACAAACAGGTTAATGTCACCTCAACAACAACTGTATACTTCGGCTGATGATACGGAATGGGCAACGGCGGAGGTAGCAACACTTCCCGGCTAGGCTCAACGATTGTCTGCAAAAAAGTTCCTGAAAATAATGAAAGCATGCGGCAAAATTCTCACGTTCACATAAGCATAGGCTGCATCTCGGCACCTGTATAGATAGCAAGCCAACTGCCAGTGTACTGATCAGTGACAAGAGATCCTGAATTGTCACGCTGCGGGCCAGCTAAAGTTAAAGGAATGACAAATGGCTATTGTGAGAAAATAAACTTACAATATTCCCAGATGAACAACACAATTCCTAGCGCCAGTGACCCGAAAACAACGTAACATCCCAGTTTTGTATTTCTGGCCAGCTTCTTCGCCTTCTTCTCCTGCTCAGACATGCTCGATACCCTGAAAAATACCAAATAGGTATTAATTAATCCAAACAATAAGTAGGTCAAACAGCTACCGGAATTCGCATGAAGCCAGTCATTCTGTACCACAAACTGTCTCTCGCACTTGTAGCAGGAGGCATCTATGAAATAACCGTTATTAGACATGCATAAGCCATAAACTAGCCAACCTCAGAAGCTGATGTTCTGAATTCATTTCTAGCACTTGCTAAAGTTCGATCATTCATCAGCATGGAGCTTTAAACGGCACTCCTTCCAAAGATTGATTGCTGCTTGAGCTTGAAAATTGCTACTGTTCTCTGAAGGCTCCTAAACCAATAGATCAGTTATATAACTGCGAAACGTGTTTTCTGCAAATATTATCACTTACTTCAAGAAGACGAGGCGGATTGTCAAATGGAGAATTTTCGGCTCACCCACAACTGACTTCCAATTTTTTAGAGTTTGATCGGAAGAAGATGCATTTCGCAAGAAAGTATACCACCGACGATTGGATGACTTCAAGATTGTTCCTCTTATCATCAAATACATTTTGAGCTAAATATCGAAATGTTTTCAAAACAATATAAAGAGGGACATAAACATTTGGCCATACATGTGCCAACAGGAGGGAATTTTAAGTCAATGTTCAACAGGTAACAGTGGAATTTCTGCATTGACTATGAGTTGAGAATTTCTTTGAGGTGTCTAAACATTGACCCGACACCCTACGCACCGAATGACCAGCCAAGTGGAAAAATTAATGGAAATCTTGAAGGTATCTTAAGTAACTCTTTTCCAAGTACACATAGAAAGCAGTGAACAGCAAAAGCAACGTTAATTTTGTAGTGATAGTCACACACACAGAAAAAAATTTAATTGTAATTCGACTTGGTCGAGGACGCATGGAGGACGCATAACGGGTAGATTAGCAGAACAGATTCCATGCGTGTTCCATGCGTGACAGAATATAAGGAGCATTGTCTCAGAAAGAAAAGCTAAAAGTTATTTTTAACTCTTTAACTTTGGATCACACGTCATAAAAATATTTGTAGCTAAATTAGCAATGCTAATCAGTGTTTTGCGAAAATTATGTAAGGCCGTGCTTAGGCTCAGGCCAGGCACTTCAATATCAGCTTTTGCATATTTTTGTTTCTGCAATAGAGGCTTTATGTACCTATAAAATGACTGGGGAAGTGGGGGCACTAGCTTTTTGGGAGTACGGCTAGTTAGAGACGGTGCAGTTAAAACGGCCAGTTAGAGACGGTTTTTGAGAGGAAGCCAGTTAGAGACTGTTATTTTTAAATCCTAAAAATTATAGTCTCAAGATATGTACATTTTTATGGAAATTTTTCAAATTTTTAATTAAACGCGATTTAATTAAAAAGGAATTCGGATATCCACGTCTTTGAGGTCCCGAACTTAGAGAGAGTTTTCAAAATTTTTGTAACACAGTTTTGTTCTCTTTCCAACATCACAACTTCACCAGCTACATTCAATTTCTTTGCAAACAGGGTATGCTACTATGGTTACTTTTGAGGAATGTTTTTATT
Organism: Ditylenchus weischeri; assembly: GCA_029231635.1. Classification (NCBI taxonomy): domain Eukaryota; kingdom Metazoa; phylum Nematoda; class Chromadorea; order Rhabditida; family Anguinidae; genus Ditylenchus; species Ditylenchus weischeri. The sequence continues at coordinate 9,052 of JAMRYI010001780.1, read as the reverse complement.
TCTTAAGTATCTTGAACAGTGAAACTGATGCCATAGATTTGCGCGTGGGTAAATATTATAGAAATCATCACTTCGACGTCGTAAAATTTGAAATGAAGCAAGTTTATTGATAAAGGCACTAACCATTGTTTAATCAGATTGTTATTTCATTTTGTCAATAAAGTTGTCTATCAATAAGTAGATAGAGGAGGTTCGGCAATAAGAATTAGGACATTGTTCAATTAGACAATTGTTTGGTAACTGGATAACTGTGGATAACAAATCAAGCAACAAGAAAAGTGAAGTTATTGGCAGGACAACCTTTTCAAAAAGGCTTTAACTGGCCGTCTTAACTGGCCGCTCAAAACCGTCTTAACTGGCCGTATTAACTTGCTTTCAAAATTGTTTCTAATGGCCGTATCTAACTGGCACCGTGGGAAGTGGGCAACTAGCTTTTTGGGGTAAGGTGGTTTATATGACGTTAGCGTTAAAAATTTGAAAATTAACAAAATAAAAAAATTCCGGATATTGGCCTTTTTCGAATGTCAGAAAGTTTCGGATGTCCGATATCCGCTGCAGCGGTGTTAGGGGTAGTAGGTCGAGGTACGAAGTGCAAGGTGTCTTTAGAAAATTTTATTTTTTCAAGGTGGTTGAAAACTATTATTTCTTATTAGCAAACCCGGAAAATTGGTAAAAAACATTTTGAATCAGCGAAAAGACGCAATTTTAGTGCACCTCGATTTCGCAACTCTGCTCTGACCACCCTACAATCGATCGTAGTTTTTTTTAATAGTGTGAATTAGAGATGATACAAGACATTTAAGTAGCACGACTAGTTTAACAGAGGTCACACTGAACATGGTTTTTGTCGTGTTTAGATCATTTTGATAGTTTTTACAATACCAGTATCGATATCGCCTTTGTAATCACATATATATAGGCTCGCTAACTGAAATCATCGATGAAAATAAAGGTACACCATTTTTAACACTAACTTCTATTTTCACGTTTGCTTTAAGGAGTATCGATTTACGATGCCGCTGTAATTCGGACAATTTTCGAGGGCTCTTCCGTATTCAGCAGCTAGAGACTTAGAATACCTTTCATTAGGTGGCGATACTGTACGGGTAGTTATTTTGAATTTTGTCTTGAAATTTAACTGTTCAACATTGTTTAGGTAACAGAGCGTATTTTTGAGACTTTGGGTATCTGTAGGTACACTGCTGTGCGGATAGAGATGAACAATATAAGGACGTCTGTGCCAAGAGTGCTCCGTAGTTTTATTCCTATCGAAACCTTCGATGTTGTGCAAGAGTCGTGGTATGACGATGTGAATTGTCACGTGAGAATAACTTCCGGAAGTTTCCCCTTCGTTGCTCATCGAGTTAAAAATTAGGATAACTGAGTCATTTGAAAATCCGTCAAATGTTAAGTTCTAATTAGCTCCTCTCTTATAATTCTTCAAATTTCAGATATTTGCTCTTGCTGGTGACAAGTTCGATAGACGTATCGTGTCCTTGAATCCGTTTGATGACAATATGATTCGTGCGAATGATCGAGGGCCAGATCTGAATGCATTGCAGCTAGTAAATGGATGGGGCCGCTAGCTGCTAATTGGAGAGAGAGAAGTGAGAATGCAGGGCTAATCTCGTTATTATTGACGAGTTATTCATTTCATTCTCGTTATACAGTTATTCTCAGAGGTCGGGTAGAAAAACAGATTTTGACAAGTGTCTCGCAAGAATTGATGTTATTCTTTCGGTCAGGTAATTTATGATCTAATTCGAAAATTGGTTAAAAGTGTGCGTTTAGCCATGTGTATATCTTGTCCCTGAATAGTTACCTTTAACAATGCAAGAAATCCATGAGTTTGAAGAAGATGTGTACCCTCGTTTATCTCAATAAAAAATTTAGTGAGTAAAAGTGCTTTAGCCCATTACCTCTTTTAATGCTGCTTTAAGGTTTCCTTGCTTATGGGGGCTCTGTATACGTAGGCTGTGACCACGACTCGATGCGATGGCTGGAGCATCTTGTATGGCAAGGAGCTAGGTGTGGGAGGGGTAGGTGGTGCCTTGGGTGAGCGGGTGGGTTTTTTCATTGTGTATTTTTGTTGACGAGTACAATTGTGTTCAGGACTACTAACATGTATTTTTGTCCAAAGAAGACTTGCTTCATCTAGTAAAAGAAAACGGTGATTTCCCTGTGCGTGCAAGTGAGCAGTCAAAATCAGACTTCGTGAGAATATCTTTACGTCATGTGCGACAAAGACGACAAAGAAGACAAAGAAACATGGATAATTGCCATTATTCGGAAACGTCGATCTTGGAGTAAATGAAATAATTCTGCTTGTCTTCAATTAATGTCATTGGTTACTGTTCAGGTGGACATGGATTCAAAGGTAAGCTCGCTCTTTTGGACTTACCTTGATTTTGCTACTGGAATGCTTCAATTGCAGTTGATTGAACAACCCAAAGCGGTCTTAGGGATATTCGGGTTGGCTGGGTATGCTCACAAAGTCAAAATCAAAGACCTTTCGTGAGGTCAGAAGTCAAGAGTCGGTAAGTTTTTTCTATGAAGTTAAGTTTTATGAATAGAATCTTAGAATTGATTTTCTTTAGCTTCTACAGAATTCTTTAATTGTTCCTGCTTTTGAGGGCGATTTATAATTTTTGCACAGAGGGGAATAGTTGATAAACATGTCTGACTGTTCTCTTTTTTTATCAGTGATAACTTTGTTAATCCTTATTTTGAAGTTACTACGCATTTGGGCACATAGCATTTGGGCACCCGCATTTGAGCACCGCATTCGGGCACCAATTTCAAAATCCCGTAGTTTTAAATTTTTTATTGGAATTTACCAATAGTTTACTGTTTTATAATGAAAATTTATGTCATTTTTGGTCGCGAAACATGCCTCACTAAATTTTTCGGATGAAAATCTATGAATGCTGTGGCGAGACGTTTTGTCGCTATCCCCTCTGGATACATATAAAGACGTGGACATCACAGAGCTTCTTTGTGGGATAGGATACAGTTGTCAAAATTATGCTTAAATTCTTACCGATAAAAGCAACAATGACACTTATAGTGAAAATAAAATGAATCATTACATAGTAGGAGAGCACCCTTATTTCTGGTTAGACCACTTTTTCTACACTTTTTTGAGCTCTTTTTTATTAACGTTTCAGGTAATCAGCAATTTTGAGCATGTTGTGTGGCCAAAAATTTTTTTATTGAAAAGTTAATTTTTACATGAGATTTTGAAAATTTCCAAAAAATTTTCATTAGCATGGACTGTTTGTGGTATTTTTTTATTTATTGCTGCAAGATATCAGGGGTGGGCAAAGATCAGATCAGATCAGATCGAGATCAGATCAGATCGAGATCAGATCAGCTCGCCAAAGATACCGTATTCTAATCAATCAGATCATCAAATCAGATCAGATCAGATCGTTCTGATCTGATCTGATCTGATATTATTCATCCAAATGTTTTGTCTCGAAAAGATTCCTGTTAGTTTAAAAATTCAATCCGGTTTGAATTTCACACTAACACGAATCTTTCGAGACAAAGCATTGATTGACTTAATAATCAGATCAGATCAGATCGATCTGATCTGATCTGATCTTTGGCCATCTGTTCTGATCTCGATCTGATCTGATCTTATCTGATCCATCTGATCATCTGATCTGATCTGATGCCGATCTGATGTGATTTTGGCTGTTTCTGGATTATATTCGCAATTTAAGTGCGCAATTTATGCTGTGTTCTGATTTGCGGGTTTTCATTTTGAATTTGTGCAACCTGGCGTTGCCCAATTTGCCGTATTCTAATCAACGCAAATTACGGCAAAATAAGTAGTTGATATTCAGGTGTTCCCATAATGCATCTGATCACTGTTCCATTTCCCAGGTGAGCTAGCTTATTCACACCTACTGCAATTCCATAAAAATTCAATCATTTTAGTGTATGGCACACTCCAGCGGACAACGAGTCAGTTTTGGACTATAACACCATCGACAACCTAGCTTCAATAATCCGCGTGTTTGTAGCTCGTTATATGGGCATACATCTCTAGTACCGAATTTCACCCCACTATTGTTGTTGTTCTCAAATTTGTGTATTTAAGTTCTTCTATTTCGATGTAATCATCACCGGTCAGCATGCCGGTATGTGGTGTAAATTTTCGCTGTTTCTGGATTATAACTTATAATTCATAAGTGCAATTGTGATGCTCTTGTTCTGATATTGTTTTTTTTTCTTTCTAATAAAGGTGATTTTCAATGGTTTAGAATTTAGACATTTTAGGCAAGGTATTGCTTGCTTAGAGTGCAACATAGTAGTACAATTTATTGATTCATCACAGTTACACAATACCCGAAATACAATACAGTCGACTCTCGTTATAACGACCCGCAAGGGGCCGGCTAAAAATGGGTCGTTATAATGAGAGTCGTTACATCGAGAGTCGTTATATCGAACTATAAAATACACTTGGACCAACCAAATGAGTTTTATTGGGTCGTTATATCGAGCGGGTCGTTATATCGAGCGTCGTTATAACGAGAGTCGACTGTACCGTATATACTCTATTAAACGGGCAGCCTCTAATAAACGGGCATGTCCTAAGGAGTGTTCGAAAATAGACGGGAATGCTTTAATAAGCGGGCACGTTCTAAGGTGGTTAAAAAATAAACGGGCACCTCATTAAAGCACGCAAACAAGGATCTTCATACGCACCTGTCCATTGACCACTTAAATGTTTAAGTTTTTTAATACTACCATAGTCTTTATGCGCTTTTGCGCTTTTCACACCAAAAGCCGTCTGACTGAGAATATTCGACCACTTCAACCAATACTTGACCATTGTTAACCAATATTTGCGAAAGTGTATTTCCGTCGTAAATACATCCATCCAGACTGAGCCATTCCACTTAACACGCCTAAGAAAACATTGATTGTTTTGTTTCTGATCAATCGCCAAGATACTGGTCGCTTGTTTTCACTCTCTTCTCTCATACTCAACTTTTCTTCGTTTGTTTCTTCCAGAACTGTTTTTTAAGTTTATAAAATTGTGCTCGCATGCCCAAGTAATAGCCTTCAGTTTCTTTCCGGCTTCAAGCTTGTGCTTTTTACGCTTTCCTCTAGCTAGGCTTTTATTCTCTTAAGCCTTCATTTTTCGAAAGCGATTGATGGCCACAAAACATAAAAATTGTAAGATTGAAATAAAATGTGATGAATCTTTATTTGGAATGCGTTACAGTCAAACCTCCGTATAAGGCCGAGTGGTGGCTTTTTATAGGGTGTTGCCTATATCGGGAAGGTCTTACAGTCAAATCTATACCCTAAGGACCGGCCAAAGGTGACCTTAAGTAGGGGGTGTCCTTGTATCGGAGTTTGACTGTATAGGACAAAAAAATTCTAAGTTTGTTCCAAAAAGGTTCAAAAATAGACGGGCATGCCCGTATAATAGAGCATATACGGTATACGTTTTATACACAGAAAATGGAAAAAAATTAACAATTTATTTTGATGTAAATAAAAAGTCTTTCAAGAAGTTTCAGTTTCACCAAAAATCTGAAGGCTGTCCTCAGACTCCCGCGCGACACGGGACAAAGTGTGTAACGCCACTTTTGTCCCGTGAGTCAGTCCCGCGAAACACATATGTTGTCAAGCTCACGGGACCAAAGTCGCCGTAAAGAGTTATGAGTCATTTTTTGGCAATGTCGCGCGGGACACCAACCTGCAGGACAATGTAGAAAAAATGGACAAATGCCTCATCAAGGTCAAAATGGCTCAAAAACACCGTCTAGGCTACTTTTTTCGACTTAACAATATGAAAAATATATTTTAAGCAGTTTCTGTCATGAAAATTTGAATTTTCTCAAAAAAATTCGTACTGCTTTCTGATTAATATCGTTCAAAGAGGTAAACAAATCCTTCAGGGCAGTTCAGGGTGGTTTGGTGTTGTTTGTAGTACAGGGCTAGTCAAAAAAAACCGCCCCATTATAGAAAAACCATTTGAATTAATTTTTAATTTTAATTTTTGAGCGTGACTGACATTTATCGGGTGTACCGAAGTATTTTAAAAAATATTTGCTAAACGGCACATTTGATTAAAAAAACAAACTTTTGCTAAAAAATTGCGGAAGGCACTTTTGGCAGAGGCAAATTTGCTAAAAAAAACTGTCTAAAGTCACATTTGGTAAAAAAAAAAATTTTGATATAGACACACTTGGTAAAACTTTTAAAAATTTTATTAGAAGCCTTTTCTGGTTCCTTTTCTGTCACAGATATAACCCCACGGTATTTTAAAAAATGCAGGTACGTGGAATCGATAAAAAGTTGACCCAACTTTGACCAGTGCACCACGAACTCAACTCAGGAGTATTGTTATAATTGCTTTGCGATTGGTAGAGCCTGATTGAGGTATACCTTGAACCACTCATTGGAACCATCCACCTAGTTATTTGCACTAGGATACCCCCTCTCGAGTACCATCACGTAGGTGTTTTTTCCCGTTGACTATATTTGATCATACTGACTATGAATGAGACCCACGAATCAACTGTGGAATTTCTTATATATTAAACGAGAAGTTCTACAGTTAATTCGTGTGTCTAATTCTTAGTCAGAATGAGTGGGTGGGTCATTCTCAGTCATAATGACCAAATTTAATCAATGGAACAAAAAAGCCTAACACCCCTCCCACCCAGGTTTGGAGTTCCCATGGGTGAAATCGCAGTTTTCGCCTTATCAAACCGGATTCCCCGTGCAATTTCAGGCAAGAGAAAGTGGATTATTTTTGACTTTGACCAAACTTTTTTTTCAAGCCATATAGGTGGATATCCACCTATATGGCTTGCTAGTTAGGGGCGGTTTGATGTCGTTTGGGGTGGTTGGTAATAGAAAGGGGAAGATTAGAAATGTACAGGAATATTGTGAGCCTAGAAAAAAACAAACATGATGTTGTCCCGCAACCCGGTGTGCCGCGGTATAAAAATGGATGTCCCGCGACTTTGTCCCGCACCCCAGAATATTTGTACCGCAACTCATATCTCGCTACTCTGTCCTCCAAAACATAATTTTTGTCGCGCAGGACACTCAAAAATTATACCTGAATTTGTCCCGAGTCTCATGTCCCGTGGTAGTATGAGGGAAGCCAAACGAAAGGCAGGACCAAAGGAAATTTACATTATTTTGTAATTTAATGCAAAAAAAAATCGTTTTCTGAAATTTTGTCCGGGAATAGAGCATGAGCTTTTGAAATTTATTAGCCTACCCTGTACATTCACAGCACTTATATTGGCCCGACTGTACAATTTACCAGGGATGAGAAAAGTATCCTATTCACTATAAAATAGGGCACTTTAGGATGTTTTCAACGATACTTGGATATTTTAGGATATCGAAAATATCCTAGAATATTCTAATTAGGATACTATTCTCATCCCTACAATCCACCCAATTCTCGAAAATGCACTAGAACTTGTTTTTTTGCTGTTTTATGCACTTAGAAGACGTTTTCTGTAATTATGCAGAAGTCAATAAGAAATCTTGTTACCGTAATTTTTTGGCAAAAATTTCCTTTCGGTTCATGGTGTTCCCTGACTCATTATGATCAACTTGAATTTTGGTGGACGAATTTTTACATCAAAAATTTTCGAATGGGCGCGTTTTTGTTAACCCATTTTGCCCGAATTAATTTTCAAAAAAATTTGAATTTTTTTTTTTGGGAACGTTGTATATAGGGGTAAAATTATTGGTTTTGTTGTAAAAATGATATCAAAATTAGTGTTTTATCAGGCAAAGCAGCTAAGAGGGTACTGCGAGTATCAGATGGATGAGTCTTCTGGTAATACTGCCATAATAATTTTTATTTCATTACTTTAGTGAATTTAGGGGCCCTTGTGCTTGCGTGGAACGACAACCGGCCAGTTATCATGTTGACAACCATCGACGACCTGGATCCAATGCATTCCGTAAGCCGTTGGTCGGCCAAGGAAAAGAAAAGGATCCAGATCGAGCAGCCAAACACTGTAGCCTGCTACAACAATGGACCAAAATATCAATAACTATAGAGTTTCCATTGGCTCCAAGAAGTGGTGGTGGTCGTGCTTCTGATTTGGAGTAGATACTGCAGTGCACAACGCCTGGCAGTTGCACAGAAAAGTCCACCCTAAGTGGGACTACCTCCAGTTTCGCTGCTATGTTGCCACCTCCTATATGCAAACATATGGAAGTCCACCCACAGGACCCGGCCGAAGATCATCCCAAGATAGACAACTAACTTCTAAGCGAGTAAATGAGAGTGTGCGGCTTGACGGGTACAATCATTGGATTGCCACAACAGACTTATCTCTTCACTGTGGGGTTTTTGATGGGAGAACTAACAAGAAATGCGAAAAATGTGATGTAGGCCTGCATCCTGTACCTTGCTTCAAAGAATTCCACGTGAAAAACTAACGAAAATAGCAAAATCTCATATTTTTCATTATCAAATGCTATTTTTGAAAACATTTTTATAATAAAACCGGTACTTTTACTTCTGTATATGATGTTTCCAAAGAAAAAAATATTTTGAAATTTTTAGGTTAATTTTCATACCCGTGGGAAAAAAGGGGGTTGAATCATTAATGGAAATTCTTTAAAAAATGAGTTTTTTTTCCTTTTAGTGATGACAAATCTTTTTTTTACTCTGTATATAAAAGTTTCCTCCCAGTCCTGCGAAGGTTAGTTTTTTTCGATTTTTTTTGCCCTATTCGACGTGATATTGAACTGGCTTTCTAATAAATCAAATATTTTTTTAAGCGCTCGTTTATCTCTTGTGTTGAAGTCTTCTTAGGTGGAAAAATTGTTTAAGAAAATATTTCCAGTTCAGAGGCCTGTTTGTTTTACCTTTTTGTTGTCATTTGCAGAATATGGTACTTATACGGTTCCCCCCTCCATATCGGAATTTTTTCAAAACAGGTTTTAACCATTTCTAAGCAATTCTTACACGCTAAAACCGATAAAAACATTGTTTCCGACCACTTTCCATCAAAGTTTTGACTTTTTAGATTTTCTACCTGCC